>JANAVB010025800.1:17521224-17729942 GCA_029216955.1 Iris pallida
GTTGAGTTGTGGTGATCGTGAAGCCGATGGGAAGTTTCTTTGATATTTATCCAAGATTTTAATTTGATTTTGATCGAATTAAATTGGGTTAAGATCAAAATTTGGATTTGAATTCGTGGAGAATCCTATCGGGATCGCACATAAATTTTTTGAAAAGATTTGGCAAAGATTCGTGGGAGTTTGATTTGGATCCAATCGAGACTTTGAGTCTCTGTTCTTGCGCGAACAAGGGGGGTCAGGCTCGAGCTGGAGCTGAGGGAAGGAGGAACAGTGCAAAGCATTGTTCCCTACTTGGGTTGAACTTCCTTTTTTCTCTTTAACTAACCTATATATAATCATAGTACCTACCAAAATATATATATAAATATCTAACATTTCTAAACGTATTTTCCTACCGTTTTATACATTCTATATATATATATATATATATATCTATATTATATATATATTATATATATATAATCATTTTTCTAAGAAACTAATGAATAACCAAAATTATGATATTGCTAGTGACCATAATAGTAATAATAATAAATAATAATAATAATTAATTTTCATACCAACACAAAATAATAGGGTTATATAATAAATAGAGTGAGTACATTACTATTATTTCAAATCCTTTTCAAAAAAAAATAATTAAATAAATATTTAAAATGTGAAAAGAACCATAGTATGGTTTAATAATTTGGGACCAATTAAATACTAAAATAAATAAATTTAGAAATATCTATAGCTAATATACTAGTCATGGGACACGGCCGCATTAGCCGTGTCATGATTTCTAGTCAACCTATACCACAAAACATAGCCATGACTAAGACTATTTTTATATAAAATATTATTTTAAAAATATAAGAATCCAAGAAATTTTTTTAAGCAAAATATAAAAGAAAAATTCCATAAAATTTGGAGGTTTACAATCCATGAGTCAATGAACCATACTCCATGCAAATATCTATCAACCCAAATCATAAACAAATATATTACAACTATAGTACACATATGACTAGTAACTCCCACCTAGGGAGCTTGGGTTGTTTCTTGTCTCCTATTACCTTTTGTTGTCTAAGACACTTGTTAATTATATCGTCTAGAACTAGGTCACACCATTCGCTATGATCATTATTGCTAATAATAAGTATTGCAAGTTGTAGGTTTAAAGTATCGAGTTTGTACCTCGCAATTCGTATAACAAAACCTATGACACGTAAATCGAGACAAGATGATCAACCACAAGGTTAATAATCTTATCATGACGATCTACATCAATTTCAGTTATGTGAGATCATTGGAATCGACTGATCTCAGTTTCGATACACGAATTCCGAAATACGAAAATAGATAAAAAAATTAATTATAATTAATGGTTATATAAAGAAAAATCTACATACGTCATCGGATGATGAAACAATCACCAATTGTCCATAATGGTCAAATTAGCTAGGATAGCTTACCCATAAGTCAAATTTGGATACAGGGGTAAAACAGTAATTTTTGTCAAAATAATCTGCCGTTGGATCCGCTTTGCACCAAAAAATGTGCCAGAACATGTCCACTAAACCTAATAAATTATGTCTACGAGTCCAGAATGACGATACAACCCAACGGTATATTCAGAATTGGATTTCGATGAGCCGATCTCAAAATGATCCATTGACTCGGACAAAAGGACCCAATTTTGCACGAAAATGCGTGTCAGGGCCACGTTACTTCAAACTCAGCAAATTATATATAAATTTATGCTAAAATGATGCCACGAGTCCACTGGTGACATCAGAATTGGAATCTGGAGTCCTGGGTTCAAAATTAGAATTTTACAAGTTAAATTAAGGTTTTGAGAGACCAACTTTGGCGTCAATTTCAACCAACAAACGACATCTTACAAAGCTAAAAAATTTATGGCACGAAGGTGGTTTACCTGCTGTGCACAGGAACTGGTGATGCATCAAATGAAGCTGCGACGTCGGAGAAACAAATCCACGAAGTTGGCTCCATAAAATTATCCAAAATAAATGTAACTTAAATGGTCAACTTGGTGGCCAGTATTGACATAGCAAACGATTAAATTAACGACTGAAAATTTGGTAGGAGGTAGAGCTATAAACCTAGATTACAACAGATCCAAGATTTTGACGATCCAATGGTCAGATTTTTCAAAAAATGCACAAAGTGGCTGTCCCGAAACACGATTCTGACTTCGATTTCTCGCACGTCACGACGGGATTTCGTACAAAACGCACGAATAGCCCATGTCATGCATTGGGGAGGAAAGTGGATGGCACAGGGATTTTTTCGGGGCTCATCGGTCGGTTGCTGGCCGACGGTGTCGTACGACGGTTGGCTGCGGCGCGGCAGCTACTGCTAACGCTGTTGCTGGTTGTTGCTCGTGCGTGCACGCGGTTGTTGTGTTTCCTGCTGCATGCCCTAGCCGCATGTGTGGCGGTTGCGAGGGCGATTGCTGGACCATCCTAGGTGTGGTGGTGGCTACGGTCGCCTCAGTCGGTGGTGCATGGTTGGCGTTGTCACTGTTGTAGCAGTTCGTGCGCGCGCATGGGGGTCGTACGGCGGTGTCCGGCCGCACATGGCAGTACACGACGCCAGGCGGTGGTGCCAGGGAAACTGCACGCAAGGGAAGTTCGGGCAGCAGCAGCAACAATAATAAGAGGTAAGGGATTGGGGAAGAAGGTGAGTGAGGAGACGGTCATTTGTGCGTCCATGGTGTTCAGGGTTTAGAGAAGAAAAAAACGACTAAATATAGGAGAGTGAGCGGGTGGTCTACCCGTTCGTACAGGCGTGCTCACTGATCACCTGCAATCGTTATAACCCATATGATATAGTGTACTTTCCGTTGGAGGAGATGCATAGTAAATTCAAATGAATACGGGTACGAGTTGCAATTAGGTCGGGTTAGTTAGTTAGGAAAAAAAAGAAAGAAAAAGGAAAGAAAGAAGCAGGAATGTGTATAGCTATACCCTAAACAATGTATACATATGTGCCAAAATTGTTATATTAAATATATACTCTTGTTTATGCATATGATATATATATGACCTATTTTTTATATGTATGAATATTTATACTATAATTCATATATAAGCATAAAAATTATACGTATGTGTATATTATGTATACACTCCTAAATATATACATGTATACCTATACTCTAGAATGTGTATAACCATATACTCTAAAATATTATATATATATTATATATATATTATATAATATATATAAATAATATATATATATATCTATATATATAATATATATATATATATATATACAATGAATTCCCCCTCTCCAAATTAATTAATCTAATAAAATAAGAATATTAGGAATAATAATAAAGGAAGAGGGTCACATGCACTTGGGTTGGATGGCTTGGGTTAGATTGGGTTAGGTGCGATCATGACTACAATTTAAATCAATTATGATTATTGACAAAATAATAGCATGTGCAGCTCAATTGGATGGCACACAAGTGACATGTGCGTAGTAGACTCAAAATAGATCAAAACCATATATTGGGTCGATTAGGTTGGACCGATGTCGAGTCCCGAAATTAAAGTTAGGTCAAGTTTTACGGTAGTTGGTCAAATAGACTAAATTGACAAGAAAGTTGTACGATATAAATAGAATACAAGGGAATAAGTTTCGTGGGACGTGTAATGCCCCAGTCCCAAAATACGTAGGACTAGGAGATCGTATACATGCCAGCTATGCATCGAGAGGACTCCAGCCCAGCTCGAATGTGTATAAGCTGTCTGGTTATTCTAGATCAACTATATCTCAATCCACTAAATATCTGTAATAACAATGAATCAAGTGCAGTAAAACTGATCAGACCATAATACACTTACTCTAGGATAGATTAATGTATTAAAGTGGATCCCCAATAATATATCTATCATGAACAAGCTAAAAGAAAATGTAAGCTTGTAAAAGACTAGGCTATAATAACAACAAGAATCAAATATGACAAAATCTAAATACGGAAGGGGAAGATAAAATATCAACTAAATATACCTGCAGACTTGGTGTAGCAACTATCCTCCATCAACGTGTCATATCTTCATCTAATACCTGGAGAGATCACCACGTCCTCAGGGGACTAGCAAGACACATAATATACATGACTACTGTACAGTAAATAACATGCAAGAGAAAAATATAGGAAATGGTACTAGAAAACAATATAAGACTAAGAATAAGTATAAATGGTATGCCGTCAAAGATAGTGCTATCAAGCGTGACTATAAATAAGTCGGGGTCACCGCAGCCCGATGGGAGCTCACAGTCCTATAGTCAGTAGCCGATGGGGAATTCCTAACTATAGTAATGCTCAATTGCACTCGATGGGACCTCACGAACGAGGTGATCAGGTATAGTCAACGTCTAATAACAGGTCAGGGTCAAGTCAAACAATCACGATCAAGTCAAGTCAATCAATTTTAGGTATAGTCGGATCAACTCAAGGTCAAGTCTAAGTCAAACAGGTCAGGAGATCATGGTATAGGCAAAATAATACTATCACTAGACATAACAGGATAAGAAAAATAGAGAGAAAAGAGTAACAATCTACATGCACGTAAAACTAGAAATAACCATGACATGAAGCAAAAGAAATATGTAACTAAGAATTACAATATAGAAAAGTATGTAAATACTGTAAAGTTTGGCAAGGTGTACTTGCCTGGTGGAAGCACGTAGAAGCAACAAATCAATCAATGGCCACAAAAGTTCAACTCCTGCAAATGACTCGGATGCTGAAATAGACATTACTAACGCGTTCAAAAAAGTTAAATTAGCTAGGATAGCCTACCCATAAGTCCAATTTTGAACACAGGGGCAAAACAGTAATTTTAGGTCAAAACGGTATCCGTCATTGGATTCTATGGTTTCTAAAGTCATCAAACTACATGTCTACGAGTCTGGTTTGATGAGATAAACTCAACCGTATGTCCAAAGTTGGATTCTGGTGGGGCCGTACACAAATTTGTTCGTTGGATCGGGTCGCGGGCCCGCCAAAATAACGTTCTGGTCGACCTTCTCAAAATTGGACCAAACTAGGCATATAGGACCCAAAAAATGATACGGTCCTGTTGGCACAAGTTTCGTCTTGAGATGACGAATGTGCACGAAGTAATTGGCTAGTTTGCAAAGGGGCCTATAGTGGTATCTCGACGGATATGTCTCGATTTTGTCGCGCACGCACAACGAAGTCGAGTTCCGTCGAATCCCACACGTCGACAACATCCATATGCATCTTTTGATGCTCATGGATTGCAACCACGTTGCTTGGTTTCTCGGGACGTACGTCGTATCGGTGAAGATTATGGAAATTCTAACAGTTTGAAAACAATTTTTTGTCAATATTGGGAAATCGATTTCTTGGCGCACACTCGTCGAAATCAATTTTTGTAATGGGTTCTCTAGCCTATATGTTGTCTAAAATGTGTGAAATTAGTTTTTGAAAACTTTAATAGTTTGTTCAAAATCTATCTTCAAAATAGGGGATTTAGGTCTGTTTTTAATGTACTGTTCCTTGACAGTTTTCTTCGACTTGGCGTCGATTTCACGGTCATGCTATTCGATTTCCCTAAAACCTAATCACTAGGTCTCCTAGAGGGTCATATCGGGTTTCCATAGGAGTTTATAAAACAAATGATCGAGTATCGGAGATAAAATTTGGTTGTGAATAGGGGTACCTGGAATCGCTCAAAACAGGGGGACCCTATTTTCGGTCGACCATGGGCAGCACTGGCGGCCTCCGGTGGTGTCCATGCGGCCGTGGGTGGCGCATGCAGTGTCAGGGAAGGTCGAGGAAGAGTTAGGGTTAGGATTTGTCGAACTAATTCCCTCACCTCTCTCTCGGTTCATATATAACGGTTCTGCGGCTGTGCCAATTTGGGGGGAGGAGGAGGGGTCGATTTTACTTGCGGGTATATTAGGAATCATTATCTCACGAGATATTCATTATCTCACGAGATATTATTATCTTGCGAGATAATGACTGATTTCTTTGTTTTTGTTTTTTTCTATATCCTTATATAGTTGTATATACGTATTTATATATACAGGTACCTAATATATATACACCTATATATATAATTATATTCACATATATATATTTGTATTCATGTAGAATATATATTTATGCACACATTTTAGATAAATACTGGGAATATAAAAATATTCTAAAAATAAAATAAAATAAAATAAAATCCATTGTGGCAATTAATTATATTACTAAATTTATAAATAAAATCTATTGGTATATATAAAGCCTAACATTTTTCTATTATGAATATGCATATATACAAGTATATATAGCCTAAATAATCCCCAAAATCTAGAATGGCACTTTAAGAAAATACTACCATATACTCAAAGAAATATCAATTTATTTTTTACCAAAAATAAATATATTATATAACACTCATTTATAAAAAAAAAATTCTTTAACCACTAAAAAATACACTAATTATATTTACACAATAATTATCTACATGGCCATCATTGGACGTACTAGACGACTACATGGGCTTGAATTTGGTTCGAGTCGCTTCTGGGCTTGTTTGGTACAACCGGGTCTCCTAAAAGTCATAATTTTAATATATAACTAATTAAACCATTTATATGATTCAAGTCACATCTTTGACTTGTTTTCCTAGTATGGACACTGCTATGGCTAAGCCTTCCTTACCATGGCTAATATGCTAGTCAAAGCATACGATTATACTATTTGTGCCCTAATTCCAAGTCGCCATGCACCTCAAAACTGAATCATGACCATGGCCATATTTATATATAATATTAGGCTATTATAAATAATCAATATATACAAAGTTGTATTTTAAATCTATTTGGTTGTGTAACATCCAAAAATAAATGCATAATATTCTACTAGGTCATTGCAGCCTATCATGGCTCTACCACGTGGGGTTGGCTAGGTTTGGGTCCCAATATATTTTTAGTCAAATAGAACTTGTAAAGTCAACCCATGAGTCTCTTGTGCCATTCGCAAGTAAATAGCAAATGGAGACTCGATTGGGTGGCACACCCTTGGCATGTATCTCGTAAGCTCAAAATGGGTCAAAACCATATATTAAGTCAAATAGTTTTGATCTATTTTGAGTTCCGAACTCATGTTGGAAGTTAGGTTTAGAATTACGGTAAATAGTCAAATGACCTAAATTTGACATGAAGTTGTACGAAGTCAAATGAATGATAGGGGACAAGTTGGATGGAACATAATATATCAACTTAAAGGTGGGCTTGTCTACTTCAAAAATTATGAAGGATGTTTTGAAAGATTGGCACTTCTTGTGCTCCAAAAAATAAAGCTACGGAAAATACATCTATATCATAATTAATACTAAAATAATTTAATAAATATGCAATCATCTAATCGTATAAAATTAAAAAAACCCAAAAAATTAGGGTCCTTGCAACATGATATCAAAATAAAGATAATCTTGTCTACTGCAAAACTCATAAAGGAAGTTCCGAGAGATTGACATATCTGACGCTCCAAAAATCAAAGTACATTTAACGAATCAAAGCGAATTAAAATAAAATCATTTATGAAAATAATTCATTTAAAATTTTTTAAAATAGCCCCAAAATTTAGGGGCTCACATCCTACCCACCTTAGAAAATTTTATCCTCGAAATTACACTTAGGCATAGACTAAAAGGATAGAAGATTTATATTTAAATGAGTCAAGTACGACTAGTCGTATATAGTTCATGTGGGACGTTGATGCCACTAATATCTAGGGTGTATTTCCTACCAAGTGCTAGGGTACACATCAACTTTGTAATACAACAACAAGGCCAGGGTCATAATTCTACTAGTGAGGTTTTTCGAATAGCATATTTCCTGAGAATATAGGTGTTACAAACTGCAAAACTCTAGAGGGCTTAGGTAATATCATAGTACTTATTGGTCAAAACTCTATAAGGGAATTACTATCAATTTAGGGTTACTCCTATATGGTTCAGGATTTCAACAAGTTAGAAGAAATTGTCTTGGTTGGATATAACTAGAACGAGGTGCATTGAGGGGGTTTCTAATTGCTTAATAAGGAGACAAGTTTGAGAGAATCACGAATAGAGAAGTTGTAGTAAGAAAAATCTTGATAAGTTCATGAGCAATTTTTACGAGAATAAGGTACGACTAGGTAGACAGTTAGTTAAGAAATTTTGGAAGGATAATGCCTAGTAATATGGATATTAGTGACAAGGGAAATAAAATCAAGGGTTGATTTTTGAAATCAAAGCATGGCTAAGGGAGAATAGGGCCCTTGTAAACGCATCTAAAATGATTTGTATTGCCAAACTACCAAACGCATTAATATATATATATATATATATATATATATATATATATATATATAATATATATATATATATATATATATATATTATAATATATATATGTGCGTGATTTTGTGTGCTTGATATTTTAAAGTGCTACTAAATATAGTCTATGATTATTCTAAAGATTTTTATTAGTTAATTACAATTTATTAAAATTTATGGGATTATATGCCTTATATATATATATATATATATATATATATATATATATAGAGAGAGAGAGAGAGAGAGAGAGCAAAAAGGAAAAAAAAGAAGATGCTGTGGTGGTCGGCCCACGTGGGGACCGACCACAGTGAAGGAAAAAGAAAAGGAAAGGAAAAGGAAAAGAAAAGGAAAGGAAAAGGAAAAGGAATATATATATATAATATATATATATATAATATATATAATATATATATATATATATATATATATATATATAGTTAGCACCCACCCACTTAAGTGGGCGGGCCCCCCCCCCTTCCCATGCACACCAGCAATGCTCACGTAGCAATAGCAACCCGTGGGCAAGGCCCAAATGGGGTTATTAGTAATAGTGTTTGTGTTAGGTTTTTGAACCAACTTGATATATATAACTTTTTCCACAAGCCTCAAAACCCTAATCTTCTAAAACGAAAGTTGAGGCGGATCATACCCTCTTCGCCTGCGAACTTGTTTCACCAGCGATGGAGCTTTGTGCGCGATGAACGGAGCATCGAAAGTCAGTCCGCGTCACCCACGGAGCAGTTTTTCCACTCAAGGTATCCTACTTCCCTACGATGTAACTTTTACTCGTAGCACCGATATTCGATCCGTAAGATATTCTGGAAAGTAGACTTGACCCTCTTCTAGATTCTCCACGTGGATTTCGAAAACAACCAACAACCCATCGACTTGCTCGAAAAATCGAGACGAAGTTGAACAAAAATCTGTTTTCTGTAACGCTAAAAACTGTTTTAAAACGACAACTTGTCGGCCAATTTTCTTGATGTGCTGTAAAGTTCTGTAGGAACTAATTAAAAATAGTAAAAGACAATATAACCGAGATCGCAATGCATCTTCTGGATCGTCGTTTCGATTGTGTGTAATGAGTAGATTGATGTTGAAGTTGAGGAAAAACCTGTGTTTAATTATATTAATTTTCTGAAATTTATCCGATATGGCATGTGCCCCGACGAACCGGGCGACATGGTCACGCGCTATATGCATCAAAAGACGCGTATGTATGTTGCGAACGTGTGGGAACTGACGGAACTCGGTTTCGTCGCGTGTGCGCGACGAAATCAACGCGTATCCGTCGAGATACCCCCGTATCGGTGTTTTGCAAATTTGCCCGTAACTTCGTGTACAGTCGTCAAATCGAGACGAAACTTGCACCAACAAGTCCGGATCGAAATTCTGGTCATGTGTGCCAAGTTTGGTTCGATTCTGAGAAGGTCAAATCGGAACCCATTTTTGGCGGGCCCGCGATCCACTCAAACGGACGATTTTGTACACGGCTTATCGGAATCCAAAACTGGATATACCATTGAGTTCCTATCCTCAAACTGAATCTGTAGACATATAATTTGATGACTTTAGAGACCAAAGACTTTGGCACACGTTTCGGTGCAAAGCGGGTCCAACGACGGACATCGTTTTGATCCAAAATTACGATTTTGCCCCTGTTCCAGAATTAGACTTTTGGACAGGCATTTTCTAGGTATATCTTTACATCGAGTGCTTTTTTTATGTTTGTTTCAGCGTCCGGAGTTGTTTGGAGATTGTGACATTTCTTAGCTGATATTATGATTACCTGGACTTGCCACTTTGCACCATCAGACAAGATACCTTGCCACCTTACTCTGTGATTATATACTTCTTATTTTTAGTTGTTATTATCAGCATTTTGTTTCTTGATATTTAAACTGTGCGTCCAAGTCACACTTGGGTGCGAGCGACTCTATCGGTCGTTTACCTCGCCTTATTATTTCTCTTGCATTGACTTAGTCTAGTGACCACCCATTGATGTTGAGGTATTAGTATATCTCATGCGGCCTTGACACTTGTTGTATCACGTGATGTGAGTCACATGTAGGACATGTACCCGCGTAGTCGGCTGGCCACCGATACGTGTGGAGCGTGCGACGGGTAGGAGTAACTGCCAATAGTATTGCATGTTAGAAGACTTGGCGGTTACTAGAGGTTCATATCAGTCATGGAGATGATGATACTAGGCATTGGGTGGGGAGAAAATACCTGACGTATGGGCTTCTTTGCACTTCCCTGATTACCTGTGCGCTCCTCCGGAGACGCAGTCTCCAGGCGCCCTCTGACGTTTCCCAGAGCGTTATGGACGTAGCCCCTTGCACATGGTGCCCTCTGACGCTTCTAGAGCGTTATGGATGTAGGCCCCTGGTCCTTTTATGGGAACAATGCCGATCCCTTTTACAGCCAGGGCTCATGCGTCGAAGGATTGTATCTCAACTGTATATTCACAGTAGAATGGTCAGGAACCCGATTGCATGCATATCTTTTTTTTCTTATTATATTATCACAGTTTATATGGCATGGTATTTTTTTATCTTGCTATGTCCCCTGAGGACCTGGTTATCTCTCTAGGTTTAGACGATTTTCCACAGGAGTACGGAGCGGCGTTGGAGCTATCCTACATCGTTGACGAGGCAGTCTTTACTGATGTCTAGTCTATTCTTTATTTGAGACATTAGTGGACATATTTTGCATCTTATTTCTTTCTATTTGCGGAGGTCGGACTCCGATCTTGTGAGACTATTTTTTATAGCTGTTTGGAGTGAGTATGTTCACCCGGCTATCTTTTGATACTTTTACTTATTTATTTGGACTCTATTATCTTCTGTGTTGAGCTGTGATGAGATTAGATTATATTACTGGCCTGTGGTTTTTTGTTTACAGCTTATGTGTATATTTGAGGATTCTATATATTGGAGTATTCTTCGTTATGTGCAGCTGGCATGTTCACGTACTTGGTCCTACGTATTTTGGGACTGGGGCGTTACAGTATCAGGAAATTATGAGTGAATGACAGAGTTCCACACATTGTGATTGGTCCACACTCCCTGAAGGGGTGTACCGTAGATGTAATAGGGAGTACAAGTAGAAAAAATAGGTGTAAAGGGTTTGTAGCAGAATACAGCATAGGCAGGAGAGTTCTTGTAACATGCTACCATATATCCTATGGGTGAAGGAACTAGGAGTATGGACAAGGGACAACCTGGGTCGAGACCCATTTATATCAAAATTACATTATGTATCAGTTGTGATTGGTAGGTAGTGTACCAAGACTACAGGAAGTAGGTTGTACTTTCTTTGTCCAGTTTACATTATGTATCAGTTGTAAGCATCAGCCTACCTCTCCTTGTACCTACAGTAGGTGTACCAAGACTACAAGAAGTAGGTTGTAGTAGAGGAGACCCCAAGTGTACCCAGGTTCAGGTACAGAGAGGAAACTACAGAAACCCTATGGGAAATGGCAGGAAGTTGAGTACCAAACCATAGATAGGCAGTGGTAGAAAGGGGAGTCTTGAATAGTTAATGCAACCAAGGTACAAGGTTGGGTTTTACCTGGGCAGTGATACATTTGCTAAGAATAAAGGAATAGATGTGTACACTGGGATACATGGAACTTTAAGACAATAGAGTTAGGATCGACCACGAGGACCTCCAGAGATTGTGCAATTGTACAATGGTATTAAGGGGGCATCTGTGAGAGAGTAGTGTGTAGTGTTAAGATAACTATAGGTGATGCTACCCTCATGAATGTAATGTATCCATGCTGGTCTTATATGTGAATGCAATAGAAATACCATCGGGAAGACTGGTAGCAAGAGACCCATGTTAATTAGAGAGCAATTGGGGTTTGGTATAGCAGTAAATGGCTAGTGTTGCCTGTTGGATAAATTCCCTACCCATGAGTCAACATAACCATTAAGTTGCTATCATGACCATAGGGGTAACAGTAAAGAGTATGTAAAAGAGTATCATTTGTATTCCATTAGGAGGGATACGTGCAAATGCATATTGAATGACAAATTGGTGTATCATGTAGCAGCAACATACTGTTGCAAGCAACCAGTAGGAAAACAAGCCTATGAATAGGTAGAAGTATTAGACTCTAGGGGGCAATCCCTATGTAGGCACAGGTCGAGGTTACCTGTTACAGGTTATAGGAAGTAGGATGGGTCCAAGCCATGGTTGCAGAGTAATACAGGAAGTTCTATCCCAAGGCACAGGAAATGGGTTAGAGTGTACAGGAAGCATTAGAACAGTAGGTAAAGGCGTGGGCAAATGTATGCAAGGATTCTACAATGGAGATTGAACTGAAGAATGCAGAATCAGTTGGAAGTGTAATGGTGTACATGAATCCTTGTACCAAAAACCTGTGTGGATAAAGCACCTATACTTGTGTACTCCAATAACAGCAGATATATATTGGGGTCAGGTAGGGGTACATAAGAGAAGGGCTAGTTATACATGGCAGCAAGATTAGAGAGAAAGACTAGAGGAGTACCAGTTGTGCAGTTTAGTGTCCAATTTAATGTTTAAAGGAATGAGTCACCTAGAATATAGGTACAGTAGATATAAAAAGGTATAGACAACAAAGAATATGAGTGTACCATATAAAGGTATGACATTAAGCTATTAGCAACCATATCATCACCAAATAAGTAAAGGTCGATCTTTAATTAGAAACTAGAGTTGTAGGTTACAAACATAAATGAAAGTAGGTAACTTAGGCCCCTCATAAAACCAAGGTAGCATAGGGTAGTTAGAAATTGACTTAACTCTTTCAATATCATGTATTGGTCATTATAAATCATCAAATAGGTTACCTGGACTTGGGCTTGGCACCGGACCTGTATCTGCAGCTCAGGACCACAAGCAAGTATATCTTATCTTTCTTTACAGTTATTTACATGCTTATTCCTTTTTCCTTTATTACATGCCATTATCCAATTTTTCTTGTTGATTGTTGACATGTGTTTTCTCATATTATGTATACTAGTTTAGTTGTCCCATTGATATATAGTCTTTGTTCACGGTTGGCATTGTGGTTCATATTGGATTTGTTCTCACATGTACTTTGATTGAGTCGTATCGTAGGACGAGTGCGTCATGACTGAACTGCTATTTATATCTCGTGTATTCTCAATCTGTGAGTCCACACTAGGGGCGAGGGCTGATTATTTGAGTTAACCTACAAGTCCATACTAGGGGTGAGGGTTGACTATTTGAACTAACCTGCGAGTCCACACTAGGGGCGAGGGTTAGTTATTTGTTCAAACCTACGAGTCCACGCTAGGGGGCGAGGGTTTGATCATCCATTTGATTTCTGCCATGTGTTCACCTGTTTTCTTGTAATCCCCCTATTTTGGGATTATGAATTTATTTAATTATATTAGAATTATAGTAGTTTCTATATAAATAAACCTCATATATTAGGAGGGATATATAGGTATATATATACAAATTGTATGGTTATTGCTTAAAAGAATTTGGTAGTAGACACTATTGAAGCATATAGGGTTTAGCAATTTATTTTAATTTCTTAACAATTTTTCTGATATGCATATGTTATATATAATCTTATTTATATATAAGCTTAAAATAATAAATAGTGTTTAGTAAAAATAATAATAATAATAAACTGAACTGAGATACTGTTCACGAGTGAACAGTACCCCAGTTTTCCCGACCCCTGCTTCCAGGGGATAGGCAAAAAAAATTTCTTTCGAATTCAATTCGAATCCAATTTTGCCAAATCTGAGGGATTCTCTCTGATCCTACCTACCCTGAATTTGTATAGGAAATCTCGAGCAATCCTTGCAATACTCGAATGCAAATCTGACCCATATTAGGATTTAAAATCCCTATATGTAGAATGAGCAAAATTTAGGGTTCTTCAAAGAAGCTTTCCATCTACACACACCCGGACCAATTTGCCAACTTCTAGCGAGCACTGCTACCCTCGCGCAGCCACTCGACCGTCTGCCTTCGCCGCCCCCCGCCGGAGCACCCCGGACCGTTGGCCGACCCAAGAAAATAGAGCCAACTCTGTTATCAGCCGTAGTCCAATCAATGTTCTCGTGATGTTTTCTTCTTCAATACTCGACGAAAACTCGACTCAATTGATTCGTTTAGAAGACAACCTAACCCCTTTAAGCCCTACAAAATTGTACGGGTTGTTGCTATCTAGATTCAAACGAAAATCAGGTGAAGTCGATGAAAAACCTATTGCAAATAGGACAGAATTCAATTACTGGGGTAATAATTGGAAGGCCAATTACTTGCAACCAATGAACGATTTTTGAAATATAACTACAGGCAGACCTAGTCAACATATAGAGGATCAAAACCCACTTGATAGAGTTAGTTTTCATGAAGTATACAAGAACTTATTTGATGTTAAAATTTGAAGAAAAACTGCTTTAAAAACTTTAAAAACATTAGAAACCTGTCTGATACGGCGTGCGTCCCGACAAACCGGGTGACGTGGTCGCACTATACACATCGAAAGATGCGTATGGATGTTGTCGACATGTGGGAACTGACGAAACTCAGTTTCGTCGCGTGTGCGCTACGAAATCAGTCTTTATCCGTCAAGATACCCCCGTATCGCCAATTTGCAAACTTTGCCCTAACTTCGTGTACAGTCGTCAGATCGAGACAAACTTGCACCAACATGTCCGAATCAAAATTTTGGTCCTGTGTGCCAAGTTTTGTTCAATTCTGAGAAGGTCGACCGGAACCCCTTTTGGCGGACCCGCGACCCACTCAAACGGGCAATTTTGTACGCGGCTCATCAGAATCCAAAATTGGACATACCATTGAGTTCCTCTCCTTAAACTGAATCCGTAGACATGTATTTTGATGACTTTAGAAACCATAGATTTTGGCACGCATTTCGATAAAAAGTGGGTCCAACGACGGACATCATTTTGACCCGAAATTAAATTTTGCCCTGTTACAGATTAGATTTTTGGACAGACATTTCCTAGGTATATCTTTTACACTGAGTACATTTTTTATGTTTGTTTCAGCATCTGGAGTTGTTTGGAGATTGTGACGTTTTGGCTAACATTGTGATTTCTAGACTTGCCACTTTGCACCATCAGGCAAGATACCTTGCCACCTTACTCTGTGATTATTATATTCTTATTTTTAGTTGTTATTTTCAGCATTTCTTATTTGTTGATATTATAAAACTCTGCGTCCAAGTCATACTTGGGTGCAATCGACTCTATCGGTTGTTTTCTCGCTTTATTTATATTCCTGTACATTGACTTAGCCTAGTGACCACCCATTGATGTTGAGGTATTGGTATATCTCATATGGCCTTGACACTTGTTTACCATATGATGTGAGTCACTTGTAGGACACGTACCCATAGTCGACTAGCCACCGATACGTATGGAGCGTGAGACGGATAGGAGTAACTGCCAATAGAATTGCATGCTAGAAGACTTGGCGGTTATACTAGAGTACATGTCAGTCATAGAGATGATACTAGCCATTGGGTGGGGAGAACAATACCTAACGTATGGGATTCGATTACACTCTTCTTGTAACCCGGAAGCTTCGCTGGAGATACGGTATGATTATCCTCTCAGATTGGCCACTGACATTTTTGAACGTTATGCGCTTGGTCACTGGTGCCCAAGATGTGACTATATCGGATCCTTTATTCAGCCAGGGCTCATACGTCGAAGGATTGTATCTTAACTGCATATTCACAGTAGAATGGTCAGGAACCCTATTGCATGCATCCTTTCTTTTCTATTATATTATCACAGTTTATACGGTATAGTATTTTTGTATCTTGCTACGTCCCTCTGAGGACCTGGTTATCTCCCCAGGGCTAGACGATTTTCCACAGGAGTACGGAGCAGCACTGGAGCTATCTTACATCGATGACGAGGCATCTCCTGTTGACTTCTAGTCTATTGCTTACTAAGACATTTTGTAGACATTTTTACATCTCTTTATTTCTATTTGCGGAGGTTGGACTTCGATCTTATGAGACTATTTTATAGTGTTTGGAGTGAGTACGTTCACCCGGCTATCTTTTGATACACTTATTTATATTCTAGACTTTATTATCTTCTATGTTGAGCTGTGATGAGATTAGATTATATTATTCTGGCCTATGATTATTTTATTTACAGCTTATGTGCATATATGAGGATTCTATATATTGGAGTATTCTTCGTACATGTGCAGCTGGCATGTTCACGTACTTGGTCCTATATATTTTGGGACTGGGGTGTTACATGTTTTTGTGGTGGCCCATACAGGTCTGAAAATATTGTTAGGTTACATGACTGTGCCCAACAAGCCTGCATATAGGAATAGGAATCGTATCTCATCCAGAACTACTACTTCCCTTGACTTCCAAACCTTTTTGAATTCCTTTAATTACTCGAATTACCTCATATCTAACCTCTTCTAATATCGTCCTATTCTTCCTCATGCCAACAGTATGAATCTTAGAAGCGGACACACTTCTGCCTTAGCCCTCACATCTGGTAAAAAGGCTACCCCTGAGGGACAGAATCCTCCAATGACTCCGGTGATACCATACCAGCCAGGATAGTCGCAGCCTACTACGACCGACGACGGTACACCCAAAGATCACAGCACCCCCAGTCAGCCAGGCTGGGCAAACCACTACTATGCCATCGGAAGGGAATGAACCACTGCCACCACCACCATTATTCCCTCAGCAGTTCCCACCACAGTCGGGACCACAGATGCCTCCACCATCGACTGATGGGAGCCCTACATCCCAGTTTATGTACGCCATGATGCAGGCTCAGTGGCAGCAGACTGAGCTGATGAGACAGACTATGATGGCAGCCTTGGCTAGACCTCCACCACCACCTCCAGTACCAGCACCAGTACAGGCTCTATATCCTTATGAAGGCTTATCAAGAATTTCACAGATATGAACCCCAAGGCCTTTAGAGGAACGGAAAAGCCACTAGAGGTGTCACAATGGCTTATTATAGAAAGCTACTGAAGGCATCCCAGTTGCTAGCTCGAGATTGGATGACAGCAGTGGACCTAGTTATAAATAATGCTCACTATTTGTTGAAGGCGAAAGAGAGACGATTAGGCGCTGGGATCACCTGGAAACAGTTCTATGATGTATTTTATGAGAGATTCTTCCCTATTATGTTCGAGATGGTCTCTATGACCAGTTCCTTCATCTGAAGTAAGGAAATATGATAGTTGATGAGTATGACTCAGAGTTCAATCACCTGAGTAGATTTGGTACGGGATTGATTTCGACAGAGTTAGAGAAGGCAAGGAGACCAGGGGCTTGCACCGGAGCTTAAGTCTTATATGACTACCCAGTCCCGAGTCTCCCATTCAGCTGTCTTGGAAGAAGCTCGTGCTCAGGAGATTCTTCGCAAGGAGCAACAGCAGACATCGAGGTGCCATACACCAGCAGTTACACCAATCCGAGTTACTCAGGGAGGATCTATCAAGAGGACCACGGGACAGTACCAGCAGAGGACTACACCCTACCAGAAGCCCACTTGCCACTTTTGTGGAAGCAAGGCCATATTAGAGATGACTGCCGACTTCGTTTGGGATTATGTATGAGACGTGGATTGGTTCAACACTTGGCCAGAGATTGCCCCAGCAACAAGCACTAGTACATGCGCATCAGGCCTTGAGGCCTACAGCTTCAGCACCCCCAGCTCCCCGACCAGCTACAGGAGCACCTCGCCCACTATTGCCTTCCCAAGGCGCACAGTACAACAAGGCCAGAGCTCAGAGTACAGGGCAAAATTTTGGACAGGCATTCTCGCTTGTTGTGGAGGATATAGAGACAGAGGCAGTAGTCATAGCAGGTATGGTTTTAGTCTCCTCATTTCCTGCTATTACGTTGTTTGACACTGGAGCCACTCATTCATTTATAGCCACTAGTTTTGCCACTAGACACAGCATTCCATCACACCTTTATCTAAGAATGTTAGAATCCTCACTGGAGGAGGAGTTGTACCTTTTAGTGGAATTTATAGACTTTATCCTATAGTGATTCGTGGTAGAGAGATGAAGGCACGACTTCTTGTATTCCCTATGCCAACATTCGACGTGGTTCTCGAAATGGACTGGTTGAGCCAGTATTTTGCCCTCATAGACTGCCATAGGGGCAGTATCGTCTTTAGACCGCGAATGCGACAGAGTTCGAGTTCACCAAAGAAGAATGAGAGAGTTGTGATGCACCCACATTGGGGACTCACATGATGGTTCAGGACACCCCTCAGCACCCTATCATCATCGAGTTCGAGGATATATTCCCCGAGGATTTGCCAGGACTGCCACCTGACCGAGACATTGAGTTTTCTATTGAGCTTATTCCCGGAGCCGAGCCTATTTCATCTTGAGTGTATCGTCTGGCACCTAAGGAATTGGTAGAGATGAAGACGCAGATTGATGACTTATTGGAGAAAGGCTTTATTCGTGCCAGCGCATCACCATGGGAAGCGCCCATACTTTTTGTGCCTAAGAAGACGGGACAGTGCACACGTGTATTGATTAGAGCTTTGAATGCAGTGGCGGTAAAGAACAAGTATCTATTGTCGCGAATAGACGATCTATTTGATCAACTGAGTGGAGCAAACGTATTCTCTAAGATTGACTTACGATTAGGCTATCACCAATTGAAGGTTCAAAAAGAATACATTGCGAAGACGACCTTTCGATCGAGGTATAGATACTACGAGTTCTTGGTCATGCCTTTCGGTTTGACCAACGCTCCCGCAGTTTTCATAAATTTAATGAACAAGATCTTTCACCAGTACTTGGACAAATTTGTAGTCGTTTTCATATATAATATCTTGATTTACTCCAAGAGTCAAGAGGAGCATGAGCAGCACCTACAGATTATTTTGGGAACATTGAGGAATGAACGACTCTATGCGAAGCTTGGCAAGTGTGAATTCTTTCTCAATGAGGTATCATTTCTTGGACACATTGTTATTGGAGACGGCATATCAGTGGATCCCGAAAAGATCACAGCAGTCAAGGCATGGCCCGCTCCACATCAGCTTCTGAGGTAAGAAGTTTCCTTGGACTTGTGGGTTATTACCGAAGGTTTGTAGAAGATTTCTCTCATATAGCGGGGCCTATGACTCGACTCACTTACAAGGATCAAGAGTTTGTATGGACAGATGAGTGTCAAGCCGCTTTTGACGAGTTGAAGAAGCGCTTGACCACGGCACCGATCTTGACACTACCATCGGACCTAGGAGGATTTGTAATCTACAGTGATGCATCCGAAACGGGATTAGGATGTGTATTGATGCAGCACGGTCGTGTAGTAGCATATGCATCGAGACAGTTAAGGGTGCACGAGAAGAACTATCCAACCCACGATCTAGAGCTCGCAGCGGTTATCTTTGCTTTGAAGCTACGGAGACACTACTTGTACGACGAGAAGGTTGATATCTACACTGATCATAAGATCCTCAAGTACGTGTTCACACAAAAAGAGTTGAATATGCGACAGCGATGTTTGGAGTCGATGAAGGATTACGAGATCGAGCTATATTATTATCCGGGCAAGGCTAATGACGTAGCAGACATATTAAGCCGTAAGCCCATGGCACACTTCTTGACTACGCAGAAGGAGTTGATCCGAGACTTGCAGCAGATTGGTATTGAGGTAGTATTACCCGGAGCAGAAGGCGTATTAGCCAATCTCCAAGTGCAATCGTCATTAGTAGAGCGGATCAAGGCGGCATTACCTACAGATGCTAGATTTCGACGACTTTGATAGAAGACCGAACCAGGAGAGTAGACGGGATTGAGGATTTCCGATGGGACATTACGATGTGGTGATCGTATTTATGTTCCTAATGGAGAGCTACGGCAGGAGTTGATGGCAAAAGCACACAGTTCGACTTACTTTATTCATCCCGGAGGAACTAAGATGTATCGGGACTTACGGCAGTATTATTGGTGGCACGGAATGAAGCGGAAGATAGCTCGTTTCGTAGCCAAGTATTTGGTATGCCAACAAGTAAATCGAGCACCAGAGGATGGCCGGATTATTGCAGTCGCTACCCATTTCCGAGTTGAAGTGGGAGCACATTACGATGGACTTCATCACAGGGTTTCCTCGGAGTCCTAGTTGACGAGATGTTGTATGGGTGATTGTTGATATACTTACAAAGTCAGCCCATTTCTTACCTTTTAGAGTAGGCCAGTCAACAGAGGTATTAGCAGAGATGTATATGGAGCAAATTGTGAGATTACACGGTGTGCCTGTTAGTATTGTGTCGGACCGCGACTCGAGATTCACCTCGCACTTTTGGAGGAGCATACAAGAGAGTTTGGGCACACGATTGAAGTTTAACACGGTATACCATCCGCAGACAGACGGCCAGTCGGAGTACCATTCAGATGCTAGAGGATATGTTGAGAGCGTGCATGCTTGACTTTGGCGGATCATGGGAGGACCATCTTCATCTTGTTGGGTTTTTCTACAATAATAGTTATCAAGCGAGCATTCAGATGGCTCCGTTTGAAGCGTTGTATAGTAGGAAGTGTCGGTCTCCTGTTTGTTGGAGCGATATGGAAGAGCGACAGCTATTGGGTCCCGAGTTAGTCTTGAGCACAGTGGAGATAGTGAAGAAAATTCAGGCCACCTGCGAGCAGCACAGGATCGTCAGAAGCAGTGGGCAGATAATCGTCGCCGACCCTTGGAGTTCAAAGAGGGCGACCATGTGTTCTTAAAGATATCCCCCACTAGAGGCACGATTCGATTCGGAGGACGTAGCAAATTGAGTCCAAGGTACATCGGGCCTTTCGATGTCTTAGAACATATTGGAGAGGTTGCTTATAGATTGGCCTTACCGTCGCTTGAAGGAGTACATGACCTGTTCCATGTGTCTCAGCTGAGAGGTACGTAGCAGACAACAATCACGTGCTTGATCACTCAGAGATCACCGTTGGACTGTGTTTATCATACGAAGAGCAACCCGTAGGAATCCTCGATCGCCGAGTGAAGGTGTTGCAGAATCAATCTATACCATTGTTTCGCGTAGCATGGAAGCATCACTCGCCAGGGGAGTCTACTTGGGAGCGCGAGGACGACATTCAAAATCATTATCCGTAATTGTTCGAAGACCAAGGTACGTCTCGCATGATTAGACTCTTCTAATTTTCGTATTGCATTTGACCCCCCTACTTTAGTTTAATTTCAAGACGAAATTACTTTAAGTTGGGTAGAATGTAATCCCCCTATTTTGGGATTATGATTTATTTAATTATATTAGAATTATAGTAGTTTTTATATAAATAAACCTCATATATATTAGGAGGGATATATAGGTATATATACAAATTGTATGGTTATTGCTTAAAAGAATTTGGTAGTAGACACTATTGAAGCATATAGGGTTTAGCAATTTATTTTATGTTCTTGACAATTTTTCTGATATATGCATATGTTATATATAACCTTAGTTATAAGCTTATTTATATATAAGCTTCAATATATAAATAAGTGTTTAGTAAAAAAAAAATAATAACAACTGAACTGAGATACTGTTCACGTGTGAACAGTACCCCAGTTTTTCCTGTAATACCTCGCTCCGCACGGTGCATTATGCTGAGTCGTTGACTCGAAGAGTCGCATAGTCGCGTTGACGAATGAAATGTATCGATGAAATCGATACGAGAGTTACGTTGTCCCGAACAACGCATCGAACTAAGTCGATGCGAAGAGTTGCATTATCCCAAAGTATGCATCGAGTTGAATCGATGCGAAGCGCTGCGTTGCCCCGAAGGACAAGTACGTTGAGACGGCTCGAGATTCTAAGAAATCGAATGGACCAAGGCGCAAGTCCGAATCGATGCAAGTATTAACTTTAGTTGGTTTCTTGTACGGCTATACGTTTACGCTGAAATATTAGAGGTCAACATTCTGCCTTATTCAGTAAGGGGTCCGCGAAATCAAATCGTCGCCTTGCGATGGACTGAGACTTTGGCACGGTAAGTTAAATCGGACGTATAATTCAATGAAGCATGAAGTGCTCGAATGGCTAAGTCAGGAGAGTTGCCCGTGCAACGAAGTTATGAAATTGAGCCGCATCGGCTCGGCAAAACGATAAGGCATATCGACACAAGGTGGGAGAACATTGACTCTCTTTCCTACTCCTTCATGCCTAAGTAAAAATATATCATTGTATGCTGAGTTAACCTATCAACGCCACGAGCGTGGCTCGATAAAGAGATAAACATAGTGCGTGTCGAACACTAGATAGAACAATTGAAATGAATCGTACATCAATGTACGATTCGCTATGGAACATGGAATATCACAAAGGCGAGCGTCTCGGTGCGCAAGCATAAGAACATGGATAACTGTATCGACGATTGCCCCAGTACAAAAGTCATTCTGTGCCCCCGTGCACGAGTTAGCATGCTAGAACATTAAAAGACTATTTCGGTGCGAGTGCCTCAGTGCACAAGCGATAGAACATTGAATACCTTATCGAGGCGTGCCTCAGTTGCACGAGTTGGAAGGATGGAACATAAGTATAACGCGTTGAATGCTAAGGCGTAGAATATGGAAACACGGCTTCGAGGCGTGTATTGAATGCATGATGCAAGAAAAGACGGCGAATGTGCACAGCTGCACAATACTTATAAAAGATGGCGTCGATACGACGAGAAGAACAGTTGTGCCACGGATGTGACATAATTGTCGATGCGGCATGGTGCCTTCGAAATGTTCGTGGCCTTCGGGGCTTTCGTTGAGAACATTGGGGCATTGTGCCAATTGAAATAGAGATAGGCAAACTTGCTTGGTTGTATGAAAGAT
The DNA here is from genome assembly GCA_029216955.1 of Iris pallida. Taxonomy (NCBI): domain Eukaryota; kingdom Viridiplantae; phylum Streptophyta; class Magnoliopsida; order Asparagales; family Iridaceae; genus Iris; species Iris pallida. Next base: position 17,544,451 of record JANAVB010025800.1, read on the forward strand.
AAGATGCGTTGCATGGTCAAATGGACTAAAGATATAAAGAAGCCTGTGCACGGGCAGCCCTCGAACGTGGTACGCCAGGGCGCTGGGACCGTTCGGCCTAGGAGGGCATTGCATTTACGGTATTGTTGGTGCACTTTATTTAGACGGGTAGCGACCTTCTAGTGAATGTGATAAGCCACTTGCTGCAATTATTTTGGTGGTCCTCTGATGTTTGGGTTAGCAACCGCACAGAGTTATCATCGTCTTATGTTTCGATTTGATAAAAATATAAGTCCATTCTAGTCCAAAAAGCTAGTGACCTTCATATAGGTAAGGGCGATGGGTTGAAAGTGCAAGGTATACATACATCGTGCACGTATAGATCTGAATAGAGGGCACTTATAACATGACAGGGAAAGCTGATAGGCGTATTCATCTTGCGTCGGTGCAAGGGCGAGTGCGTCGATGTGGTAAGAAGTCATGATAACAACACGAAGATGTTGGTTGCCTGTTTACTTATACGAATCGAATAACATGTTTGCCATGATAACATGCTTTACAGTCTTTGAATATGCTGAACTGATCCTAAGAAGAACATAGAAAGAGAACTAAATTGTATGTTTGCATGAATTAATACAATACTAAATCGGTTTGTTAAGTGGGTCTTTGATCAGTACAGCGAGGACGAAAGTACTAATCTCCACTGGTTTGCTAGCAGGTTCAGGGATTGGTCTGCTCGCGGTGGAGCTTCGCTTGAACGCGTTGAGGCTTGGAATGCCGAAGCATATTGAGGCGTACAACCGTATTGGCGCTCGGACATGCAACAGGATTGATGCAGCAGATATAGAAGGCATGATGTATGGAACGGTGAAATCCTTTGTGGGCAAGAGAGAACTTGAGTATTGTAGCCAATCTGGCAAATTTCGTTGGGCTATCGAAAGCCTTTGTAATCTCATTTCGAAAATCAATAAAGAGAATTGTTTCGTATACTCTATTTTTCCTTTCGTTGTTAATATCAACTCAAAGATAACCATTTGAGAACTTGTCATCTTGCCTTGTACGAGCGCAACTCCAGGCTCGTGCGGCATCACGCCCCTACGAGGACGATGATTCGGGTGATTCCGGGTCGGGCTTGACAAAATTGGTATCAGAGCTCTAGGCTCAATTTCCTCTGGATGCTTGCTTTGTTTCAATTCCAAAGAGTTGCCCACCACCAATCAAATCACTCTCTCTCTACTCGATGTCGCACTAGACTTTCCATACAATAAGTCTAATACAAATCATGTAATTTTGCCGCGTGTTGTTTTAGAAATTATATGGAGTTCGCTGGGAAAGTCGTAAAAGATTTTTGCTGTAAGTGCAACAAGTTGCAAGATATGAATTCAAGGAATTGTTGCGACGGATGCAACACGTCGTGAATTGTAATTTGAAATGTTCGTTGTGTGCAACGATCGATAGGAGAAATGTTGGTTGCATCAATATAATAAAAGTCGTGGAATGTTGCTGCGGCAATTGCCACGTTGATTGTAAATGATGCATCAAAAGAAAATAAAAGTTGATATCGAATGTGTCGAACGGATTCACATATTGACTTTGAATATCAAAAAAAATCATTGCACGATGTGCAATACGAATTGAAAGTAAATTGTTGCACGTAGTGCAACGCATATCAAAGTGAAATCGCTGCACGAAGTACAACGGATATCGAGAATAAATTATTGTACAAGATGCAACGAAGAAAAAAAGTTATAAATCGAGAAACAAAATCGGTTCGGTTGTGCACCGAACTTTTTGGCAAATGAATGCATTGGCCGAGTTGTATCGGATTTTGATTAATCAAAAGTTACGGTCGTGATCGGTATGATTACTGCAGAAATCGTGAGTCGGAAGAGATTGTTGGTCCATACCACGTATGCGAGAAAAATGACTTGATTCTGAGTGGTTATGGCATACCACCGGTGCGATGAATGGCTCGATTACGAGTGGTATATGCAATACCACTTGTGCGGTGGGTTGCATAATGCGTTATGAATTACGGAAGATTCATCCACAATGGACGGGATAGCACCGAGACTCGATTGAGAATTTGTATGATGGCATGTTGATGCAAGTGTTCTTCGATGATGATTAGAACGGTAAGGCAGGACTTCTATCATTGAATGATACGTCGATTGAAGAATTTATGTGTAGGTCGAATAACGGGAACTAGCAAAATGATTATGCCTTGAGGCAACAATCGGATCGGCGGGATAGGAAACTTAAAACGTTGTAATCAAATTGCACGACTTGCGAGCTCGATAAAATGTTGGACGATACAAATTATAATCGAATCGCATGACTTGCGATCTTGACAAAAATATTAGAATACGTGAATGGTAATCGAATCGCACGACTTGTGATCTCGATAGAAATGTTAGGCGAGGCAAAATATAATCGGATCGTACGATGTGCGCCTACGATGAAGAGTTGGTTGGTGCAGATAAATAGTGCCCAAGAGATAGTTGGTTACATTACGGAGAAACTCATTCGAGTACGACTGAAAAACATACGAAACTTAGAGAGCGAGATCGTATGACTTGAGGGTTCGATGTTGGATAATCGGTAACTCAGTTACGCGATCAAGGTATAGCGGAATGCTGCGAATCGGAAGAACGAGTCGATGCATATGGAAAAGTTTGTAGAGAACTTAGATGTATGCAATGCGAGTTAAGTTGACGTTAAAACAGAAAAGAAGTCGACCCTTGCGCTATCAAATTGATATGAACTATCAAAATCGATGCGCCGAGAAACGTAAGCACGATATGAGAAAACACAACGGGGTAGGCCTATGATATCAAAATTTTGTAAATAACAATACGAGAATGAACAAACTGGTTGATCATGAACTTTGTGATTGATTATGACGAGACTATAAGTCATCGATGATTTTTGATGCGTATACTCGTGTGTCAACCGCAATATAAGATAGACTCGAACTCGATACGAGTAGATATTTCGTAAATTATGGAATCATCGACGGTAGTGCTTGACTTTACTCAGAGGATAGTTGTGCATCAGTTGTGCCGATAGAAATAGTTTTGTCCGAAATTGGGTAGTCGCATAGAAATCGTCGGAACGTGATTTGGCTTCGAAATAAGATATAGCATGGTTCGTAGTAAACTGTCCTTCGATGATGATCCACAATTATTGAGCGTAGCTTTGGGGTAGCTAACCCTAGAAGACTTGACCGCCAAATCAAATTGAATGTTGCAGACTGTAAGATGACCCATGCGATGTCGCATACAAAATTACATTGGTAACAAATACAGTGTGGTGCATGTTACGATAAGTCTAGGCGACCGAAAATTGTTGGAACCGTTTTCGATTAAGAATAATGTAGCTAGTTTTTGAGTATTTTTCGATGAATGCTTGAATGGTTATGTTAGTCGACGATCGAACTAGAAATTCACCAACAAAATTGGTGATTCGGATAGGCGATTGCGAGAATCGTGCTATGCACGAGAGAGAACGACAAGGGAATGACTTGCGAGTCATGTCGTTAGATTCGGTTTCACCTTACGATTAGCTTGCGTGACTCAAACTTATATTCAATGTTGCGAAATGGACGAGTTTAGAATTTGGCTAGAAATTTCTTACTCGATAGGAATCGAACGTAAGACTCATCGTAGAGACCTTCGTGTCAAGGCGATCATTGCCTTGAGCATCATCGACTTGAATTAAACTTTGTATCGGATATATTGTGGCCTTTGTGCAATGTCAATTTAAAGTCAAGTCGAAAGGATTTGAGCACGGTGTCTGGGTAAGTCACCTAGCGGACGTAGTCCTAATGTTGATGTTTTTGCAAGTCAACAAAAGAGAATCATGTCGAGATAAGATACGAAGTAAAACTTCAGAAATAAGTTAGATAGAGACGTCGAACGCAAGGCGTTGCGAAGGCTCGTTGTGATCGGATGCGCGACGGCTTGACGCGACGCATAGGATTAATAGTCCCAATAAAACTTACGAAGTGAGAAATGAAATTTTTGAATCGCATCGTGTACCTTGACTTTTGTTGGACGATCGTGTATGTATCAATATGCATGTGCGCTAGAATTGCGAGAACAAGCACTGGAACCAAGTCCGATCGAGAGTACGAGATGGCAAGTAATTGAGAATAAAAAGTTACATATTAGCGTTGTTCCGATATCCTACAACTGAGCTTGGTTGAAATACATATATTGGTGGGATGCCTAAAATATGTGTATAATTCCAAACTAAGTTGTATGATCCAAACGATAGTGAGACGAGATTGTAGAAGCATGGAAAAGAATAAAGAAAGGTTCATGCGGCCAAGGATCTCCATGCGATTCAGAGAGCCTATGCGGCTCAGGGATCCATGCGGTTCAAGAGTCTATGCGGCTCTAATAATTCCATGCGGCCCAGAGAGGAGCCACATGGCCTTCAACAGCTTCTTCCTTTCGTCTTTTGCTGCATTTAATGCCCTGACGGCTGACAACTCTGACAAAATGATAGCTCTGACAAAAAGGGGCAATAATGACTGACGTAATGGCGCGTCCCTAGGGAAAAGGAAAAAATCTTCTCACAGCTGGCAGAATCCATCTAATCCCGAGGCATGCGGCTGCTACATTTATGCGCCGCCCATCAGCATGCGGCTGCATCCTTTATGCGACCGACCGTCAGCATGCGGCTGCATCCCTTATGCGGTCGCCCATCAGCATGCGGCCGCCCACTCCCATGTGGCTGCCCATCTTCATACGGTTGTTCATCCCCATACGGCTGCTCATCTTTATGCGGCCATTTAGCCTCATGCTGCCCACTCATCTGCTCTGCCAAGATGATTGAGACGTGGCAGTCTTATCTTTCTGGGATTATGGGTGTTAACAAATCTTAATCAGATTTGTTGCAATAAATGCCCAGATCAAATCAAATCGAGCAAATTAGACACGTGGCAGGCCATTACAAGTCGCAATATTCATAGCAATCAATATTTATTGTCCATAGAGATTTAATGCAATCATGTTAATTGCTTAAATCTATTATATGCAAGATGGATGGCCCAAATTAATTAACTTCCAGATGGCCGACTTTTGGGAATGGGCAATCATTGCAAACCCTAATGATGCCCTCCACTATTATAAATAGCAAGGTGCCATTCCCTTGCAAATAGGACGGACAGACACACATAGAGAGAGAGACCCCCGGCTCAGATCCAGAGAGAATAAATAGAGCATTTCTTCGTCAACGCCAAGTACTTCTTCTCCAGAGCTAGGGCTGCACCCGATCGTCCAAGGAGTAAGGCAGAGCTGCCGTCGTTTTCTCGAGCCTCTATCGTCATCCCCCAGAATCTAAAATAAACAATTGTACTTAGATTATTGTACCTAGATTTTCGTCTCTAGGCTTTCTTTGTACAAGCGAGTTTGTATTGTGAGTCTAAGTTCAGTCCTCCGATAATTGTTCTGTTCTTTTACAATCAATGGCAAACAGAGATCTTGGAACGATCTAGTAAAACCCTTAGAAATTTAGTATTGTTTCAGTTCGAGGACGAACCTTGTTTTGAGTGGTATATTATGTAATGCCCCACTCCGCGGTGCATTATGCTGAGTCGTTGACTCAAAGAGTCGCATAGTCGTTGACCGAATAAAATGTATCGATGAATCGATACAAGGGTTACATTGTCCCGAACAACACATCGAACTAAGTCGATACGAAGAGTTGTATTATCCCAAAGTATACATCGAGTTGAATCGATGCGAAACACTGCGTTTGTTACGCCCCGCTACCGTAGGAGCGATCGTCCTCGCTAAGGCGTGATGCCATACGAGCCTAGATTGCGCTCATGCAAGGCAGTTTCATAACGGTCGATTATATCGGCGGTGACGGGATCGTCGCACAGAAGTCCCAAACAGAAACATTGAACATACAGCAAAAATTTAAAGGCAAAACACAAGTTATTCAAAAGAACTGTTTATTGATATTGAACAATGGCCTTGATTACAAGTCTCTCATGCTCACTTTTTTCTCATTTTATAAGTCACTCTGCTCTCTCTCATCTTTCGATACAATGCTTGAGCCAGCGGAAGCTTCGGAAGGCAATGTCCACATTATATCCTGTATAAGTCTTTGAGTCCACGCGGCCGCACACTTCAAATCGCCAAGGAATTCCGTGCATCGACGCATCCAAGCGAGCTCCGTACCACGAGCTTCTACCTGTGCCTGCACATGAAAACTGTGTGGTGTCAGTACTCAACTGTACTGGTGGAGTGAGCTCCTCGCCCACCCATACAAAACTGACACGTTCATTTACTTTGTGCATTATAAGTCCCTTTCGATTGTCTTACTAGTTTTGCCTTATAAGTTTTAAGACTACGACGTCTGACCAAACCGATGTGCAACGACATGGTCATGCTATAATGCCAACGTGTATTTCGATCGAGGTAGTGCCTCATAGCTTATGTACTTGACCGAACTTTAACTCGGGACGGCAGGGTCGTGTCATACTCTATTCGTGACTTCAACGTATTCGAGACAGTGCTTCGCGAGGAGCAACTTATGCAAACTCGGCCCGCCAAGCTTTCATCTAAACTCAAGTGCCTCTAGGCCAATTCTCATGCCAACGATGTCAAGGGGACGACTCGTGCAGGTCGTGCCACTAGACCTTGCTTAGACTTGTTCGGGCTTCAAGATTGAGGACGTGCCTCGCTATCTTATCAAGACTTACCCATGCTACCGCCTTGCGGCCTACCTGTTTGACTCATAAACCAACTTAGATAAGACATGTCAAACCTAGTGTCGATTCCATGAATATCCGATGCCATCTATCGTGCCAAGCACGGTGCCTATGCTATAGCCCAATCTTAGGCCCAGACCTTGTGTTACCGACTAGACCAGCATTTAAGCTCTAGACCCAATCCAAAGGCATACACGCGGTGTACCGCTATTCTGCCGACCCATCTACATGAGTGATCACTAGCAATGTCAAGCTATCTTGGATCTCGGCTCGGGGATATCGGCTCATCCCTACACGGGTAGCTAGCCCGGAGGCGCCGAAGTCTCCCATGCGGTTATCCAGCATCTACTTGAGCCTCACTCCCTTCTCCCGGGCCGACCTGATCCCGGTGCCCCGACGATCACTCGAGAAGACCTAACCTTGTCAACAAGTTTTCCAATGACCATGCAAGACTCAACTCGATCTACCAATCCTTTCTTAACATGACCATGCTTTCCTTCTTTCTATCGAGACTTCCAAGTAGCGGGACCGATCTCGTACACTTCCTTATTAAGACTTTAGTGATACTCCCAAGTAGCGGGACCGATCTCGTGCACTTTCTTATCAAGACTTTAGCGAGACTCCCAAGTAGCGGACCGATCTCGACGACAACCAGTCGCGTGACTTCCTTTGTCCATGGCATGCTTTTCACTAAACGACCGTGCTCGCGCCTTAAATAGACCTTGTTTTATAGGCGACGCTAACTCAAGTCATATACTTTATACGACGAGCCTTGTTCTCAAGGGACTACGCGACTTGACAACCGTAGATAGAGCAGGACAGTGCTAGAAATGGCTTCGATAGCCCAACACAAATCTTGTCTAACTTATTCGGGTAGCGACTCGACGAGCAAAGGCTATGCCTAGCTCCGCGTCGAGGAACGTGCTATGCATGGGGTCGACTTGAACAACCAAGTTTTCGGGTGCCTAGACTTAAGCCAACAAGCCATGCAATACGACTTTAACCCACGGGACGTACGAAGGCTATGCCAAGCCTTGGACGACGAGACCGTACATGCTTTATCAAGCATTCATGCGGGCGACGCCTATGACTTAGGCCAATACAAGCGTTGGGGCAAAACGATGGGACCGTGCATGCTTTACTAAGCATTCATGCGGGAGACGCCTATGACTTAGGCCAATACAAGCGTTGGGGCAAAACGACGGGACCGTGCATGCTTTATTAAGCATTCATGCGGGCGACGCCTATGACTTAGGCTAATTCGAGTGTCGTGGCAACTTGAAATTAAGCCAACTTTTTCCCCAAGCTACGGGAAGAAGGATCGAGTGTCATTTGAAAGCACGCTGAGCCGACTTCTAAGCAGACCATTGGACCATTTTCATGTTCTAAGACATTCGACGGGTCGGATTATTCCCTAGCTATGTAGATGCGTCTCTTTTATTATCAAGCCTAACTTGTGCAGTTGAAAACAAGCGAGTTATTAAGTGAAGGCTAAGACGAGGCAAGTTCATCGAAACTATCCCACCTGAGCGAGGAGTCGCCTTGACCGAGCAAGCCTTCGAGCAGCGTTGCAAGGCTAAGTCCGAATGCCTCGGCGTTTCGATTCCTCCGATTGACTTTGCGGAACGGGGCACTACAACATACACCACTCAGAACAAGTCTCGTCCTCGAGACTTTCCTGAAGGCAAGCCATCCTACCATTTCTATGCTAAGACTTAATTGCGCCTAGACACGGAGCTATAACCGTCGTGCGAGGTATGCCATAACTTATCATGCACACTCCGCCTACGTGTTACTTCGATTCCAAGCCACGCTCGTACTACTTTCAATCTTTTCCTTTAACACGATCTCAAATCTCGACACTCTTCCATTCCTCATGTCTTCCTTGAACTCAACGTATCACTTGGTTAGATCATGCACGCTTTTCAGGCGTCCCCAAAATATACATTCGGCCAAGCCGTATGATAGAGAATTCGTCATTCTCACTCGAGTCGCATCGTGCACATACTCAAGCGTCCCTGAGATATATGCATGTCAGCCGAATCTCGTGAGGGGTATTCCTATATTCGTGATTCATACTATCCATTCATACCAATCCTCAAGATCAATCTTTCGATTGATAACTCTTGAAATAGGGCGTCTCGCCTAACCGCTAGGCCATCTTTTCGAGGCTAAGTCAATCAGGATTGGAATCATAGTTCTCCAACAATAATGCCAACACTGACCCCAATCAGGGTCAAACCAAAGTCGGTAATACGGGGTTTTCTACCCAAGTTCGTGTCACTCAGATTTCTAAACATCGAGTACGATCACCTATTCGCATCAATGCACTCGTTGCGTATATTCGAATCTATTCAAATTACCAGTTCTAACTAATTCATGTATTCGATCACGAGGTCATCTAGCTTTGACAGTATTTGCACCCCAATCTCATGCGAGTCCATTATCTACGGTGTTCATGAATCACCATACAACGCTTCCACGGAATAATCATTCTCATCGGGGCGTAACTCTTGCTTGCGTCTAGACTCATTCATTCTCGATACGCAGATTGGACCTACGCAATCCTCAAATTCGATCGTCATGCACGCTAAGTCATTTTTGAGTCCACCTTCGCGTCAAACTACAGTCGAAGCACACAAATTACCACGCCATGCTAGTTCAATCACCCCCGCTGTATGAATCACCATACCAGCGCTCACGCGGAGTGATCGCCCTAATCGACGTGATGCATGTGCGAGGCTGGAGTTGCGCTCGCATGAGATAAAGTCAACATTATGGTTGTCAACGAAGAAAATCCAAACATTTTCATTTTTCATCCAAGCCAAGATCTCGGTTCGATAGTCTGACCGTCATTCCTTCAACTAGAAAATCCTCGAGCCAAGTTTATATTTTTCCTCGACATATTTCAAATCCCGAGTATAGCATCCATCGGAACAATACATTTGCGCGATCGTCATTCGCCGAGTCAGAGTACCCCCGAGTTATCGCATATCGATCTTTGATACGCCTCAATACCATCGACGATATGCGTAACCTGACGATCTTCCTTTGCAACCAATTTTGAGTCGTGCCACTGATGCTATTGTCTGAACTGGATATACCACAATCTCCTTGATATTCAAGATCCAGTTCGATCGCTATTCCTCAAGCTAGTTTCAAGATCGTTGTCTAAGACTCAAGTCACATTTCATTTGACTCAGTCCGAAATTGTATGTATTTACTAGATTTTCCTCGATCAAGACATTCACTTGTTTTATCGTTTCGAATCGTTTTCTAACTCATTGGCCATTCACAAGTTGTCCGAATGACATCTCATTCGAGACATACGAAGTCGACCAACTAAGCGTGACACGTTCTAAGGCTCGTGATCGCATCGCCTCGCCGACATACTCGTCGTTACCTCTAATCCTCAATTCTTGCACGAATGATTTCCAAGACAAACATACACCACTCGATTCGAGCCATCAGATCTAGCCCTCAATCACGTTCGTATCATTCGCTAAGACATCCTTTAGATTCGTTCGACGAATCCCTAGCGTATCGCTTACGTCATCTCGACGTACTAAGTCGTTTGCACTATTCCTTAAAATCCAACCCAATCTTTCGTGTACGTCTAAGCGTTAGTCCGATAGCGTTCTATCATAAACACTCTACGTGTATCCTCGTTCCCGACCAAACGATACTTGATATCGCTCGTAACTCAATTGCCCCAAAAAGTCAGGGTGCGCGACACGCGGCACAACTTAGCCAAAAGGTCGTGTGCATAGCCATCCCGTGCGGACTAAACCTGAGTTTTGTACGCTCACTTGCTAAGGTCGACGTAGGACTATTCGGGCATACGCACGACTTGCTAACTTTAGCATGTGTTTTCTTATCAAGTCAAGTTTGACACTGTTCGACACAAAGGCCGTCGCCTATCGATGCATTTGGTTGAACGCTTGTACAGCTTTTGAAAATATTTAGACTTATTGTATGGACATGCCGAGGGACATTTGAGAGAGAGCGCACTTTTTTATCCATGAACGAGCTTTCAAAACTGAGAAATTTGACGTGAAGTCCAAGGATGTAAAGCCGTGCTTGATACCATTATGTCACGTCCTGCTCCCGTAGGAGCGATCGTCCTCGCTAAGGCATGATGCCACACGAGCCTAGATTGCGCTGTGCAAGGCAGTTTCATAACGGCTGATTACATCGGCGGCGACGGGGTCGTCGCACAGAAGTCCCAAACAGAAATATTGAACATGCAGCAAAAATTTAAAGGCAAAACACTAGTTATTCAAAAGAACTCTTTATTGATATTGAACAATGATATTACAATGGACGCAAGGCCTTGATTACAAGTCTCTCGTGCTCACTTTTCTCTCATTTTACAAGTCACTGCTCTCTCTCATCTTCGATACAATGCTTGAGCCAGCGAAGCTTCGGAAGGCAATGTCCATATATTATGTCATGTATAAGTCTTTGAGTCTATGCGGTCGCACGCTTCGAATCGCCAAAGAAGTCCGTGCCTCGACGCATCCAAGCGAGCTTCGCGCCGTGAGCTTCTACCTGTGCCTGACATGAAAACTGTATGGGTGTCAGTACTCAACTGTACTGGTGGAGTGAGCTTCTCTCGCCCACCCATACAAAACCGACACGTTTATTTACTTTGTGCATTACAAGTCCCTTTCGATTGTCTTTTAGTCTTGCCTTACGATCAATTTTAAGACTACAATCTGACCAAACCGATGTGCAACGACATGGTCGTGCTATAATACCAACGTGTATTTCGATCGAGGCAGTGCCTCATCGCTTATGTACTTGACCGAACTTCAACTCGGGACGGCAGGGTCGTGCCATACTCTATTTATGACTTCAACGTATTCGAGACAGTGCTTCGCCGAGGAGCAACTTATGTAAACTCGGCCGTGCCAAGACTTTCACTTAAACTCAAGTCCTCTAGGCCAATTCTCGTGCCAACGACGTCAAGGGGACGACTCATGCAGGTCGTGCCTCTAGACCTTGCTTAGACTTGTTTGGGCTTCAAGATTGAGGCCGTGCCTCGCTATCTTATCAAGACTTACCCATGCTACCGCCTTGCGGCCTACCTGATCGACTCATAAACCAACTTAGACAAGACTTGTCAAACCTAGTGTCGATTCCATGAATATCCAGATGTCGTCTATCGTGCCAAGCACGGTGCCTATGCTGCAGCCCAATCTTAGGCCCAGACCTTGTGTTACCGACTAGACCAGCATTCAAGGTCTAGACCCAATCCAAAGGCATACACGCGGTGTGCCGCTATTCTGCCGACCCATCTACATGAGTGGTCACTAGCAATGTCAAGCTATCTTTATCTTGGCTCGGGGATATCGGCTCGTCCCTACACGGGTAGCTAGCCCGGAGGCGTCGAAGTCTCCCATGCGGTTATCCAGCATCCTACTTGAGCCTCACTCGCTTCTCCCGGGCCGACGTGATCCCGGTGCCCCGGTGATCAATCGAGAAGACCTAACCTTGTCGACAAGTTATCCAATGATCATGCAAGACTCAACTCGATCTACCAATCCTTCCTTAACATGACCATGATTTCCTTCTTTCTATCGAGACTCCCAAGTAGCGGGACCGATATCGTGCACTTCCTTATCAAACTTTAGCGAGACTCCCAAGTAGCGGGACCGATCTCGTGCACTTCCTTATCAAGACTTTAGCAAGACTCCCAAGTAGCGGAACCGATCTCGACGACAACCAATCGCGTGGACTTCCTTTGTCCGTGGCATGCTTTTCACTAAACCCGTGGCTCGCCTTAGACAGACCTTGTTCTATAGGCGACGCTATCTCTCAAGTCATATACTTTATACGACGAGCCTTGTTCACAAGGGACTACGTGACTTGACAACCACAGATAGAGCGGGATAGTGCTAGAAATGGCTTCGATAGCCAACACAACTCTTTTCTAACTTATTCGGGCAGTGACTCGATGAGCAAAGGCTACGCCGAGCTCCGCGTCGAGGGAACGTGCTATGCACGGGGTCGACTTGAACAACCAAGTTCTCGGGTGCCTAGACTTAAGCCAACAAGCCATGCAATACGACTTTAACCCACGGGACGTACGAAGGCTATGCCAAGCCTTGGACGACGAGACCATGCATGTTTTATCAAGTATTCATGTGGGCGACGCCTATGACTTAAGCCAATACAAGCGTTGGGGCAAAACGACGGACCGTGCATGCTTTATTAAGCATTCATGCAGGCGACGTATGACTTAGGATAATTCGAGTGTCGTGACAAATTGGCAACTTAAGCCAACTTCCTTCTCCCAAGCCACGGGAACGAAGGATCGAGTGTCATTTGAAAGCACGCTGAGCCTTCTAAGCAGACCGTGGGACCATTTTTGTTCTAAGACATTCCGACGGGTCGGGATTATTCCCTTAGCTATGTGGATGCGTCTCTTTTATTATCAAGCCTAACTTGTGCAAGTTGAAAACAAGCGAGTTATTAAGTGAATGCTAAGACGAGACAAGTTCACCGAAACTACCCCACCTGAGCGAGGAGTCGCCTTGACCGAACGAGCCTTCGAGCAGCCGTTACAAGGATAAGTCCGAACGCCGTCGGCGTTTCGATTCCTCCGATTGACTCTGTGGAACGGGGTACTACAGCGTTGCCCCGAAGGATAAGTGCGTTGAGACGGCTCAAAGATTCTAAGAAATCGAATCGACCAAGGCGCAAGTCCAATTGATGCAAGTGTTAACTTTAGTTGGTTTCTTGTGCAGGCTATACGTTTACGCTGAAATATTAGAGGTCGGCATTCTGCCTTATTCAGTAAGGGGTCCGCGAAAGCAAATCGTCGCCTTGCTACGGACTGAGACTTGGCACAGTAAGTCAAATCGGACGTATAATTCAATGAAGCTTGAAGTGCTCGAATGGCTAAGTAAGGAGAGTTGCCCGTGCAACAAAGTTATGAAATCGAGCCGCATCGGCTCGGCGAAACAACAAGGCATATCGACACAAGGTGGAGGGACATTGACTCTTTTCCACTCCTTCATGCCTAAGTAAAATATATATCTTTGTATGGTGAGTTAACCTATCAACGCCACGGACGTGGCTCGATATAGAGATAAACATAGTGCATGTCGAATACTAGATAGAACAATTGAAATGAATCGTACATCAATGTACGAGTCGCTATGGAATATGGAATATCGTAAAGGTGAGCGTCTCAGTACGTAAGCCATAAGAACATGGGATAACTGTATCGACGAGTGTCCCAGTGCATAAGTCATTTCGTGCCCCCGTGCACGAGTTAGCATGCTAGAACATTGAAATACTCTATCGGTGCGAGTGCCTCAGTACACGAGCGATAGAACATTGAATACCTTATCGAGGCGTGCCTCAGTTGCACGAGTCGGAAGGATGGAACATAAGTATAACGCGTTGAATGCTAAGGCATAGAATATGGAAACACGGCTTCGAGGCGTGCATTGAATACACGATACAAGAAAAGACGGCAAATGTGCGCAGCTGCACAATACTTACAAAAGATGGCGTCGTTGCGACGAGGAGAACAGTTGTGCCATGGATGTGGACATAACTATCGATGCGGCATGTCCTTCGAAAATATTCGTAGCCTTCGGGGCGTTCGTTGATAACTTTGGGACATTGTGCCAATTGAAATAGAGATAGGCAAACTTGCTTGGTTGTATGAAAGATAAATGTGTTGCATGGCCAAATGGACTAAAGATATAAAGAAGCCTATACACGGGCAGTCCTCGAACGTGGCGCCAGGGCGCTGGGACCGTTCGGCCTAGGAGGGCATTGCGTTTACGGTATTGTTGGTGCACTTTATTTAGACGAGTAGCGACCTTCTAGTGAATGTGATAAGCCATTTTCTGCGATTATTTCGATGGTCCTCTGATGTTTGGGTTAGCAACCGCACAGAGTTATCATCGTCTTATGTTTTGATTTGATAAAATATAAGTCAATTCTAGCCCAAAAGCTAGTGACCTTCATATAGTTAAGGACGATGGTTGAAAGTGCAAGGTATACATACATCGTACATATATAGATCCTGAATAGAGGGCACTTATAATATGACAGGGAAAGCTGATAGGCGTATTCACCTTGCGTCGGTGCAAGGACGAGTCGTCGATGTGATAAGAAGTCACGATAACACACGGGATTGCTGTTGTTGCCTGTTTACTTATACGAATCGAATAACATGCTTGCCATGATAACATGCTTTACAGTCTTTGAATATGCCATGAACAGATCCTAAGAAGAACATAGAAAGAGAACTAAATTGTATGTTTGCATTAATCATACAATACTAAATGTTGGTTTGTTAAGTGGGTCTTTGATCATACAGCGTGACGAAAGTACTAATCTCCACTAGTTTGCTAGCAGGTTCAGGGATTGGTCTGCTCGCGGCGGAGCTCTCTTGAACGCGTTGAGGCTTGGAATGCCGAAGCGTATTGAGGCGTGCAACCGTATTGTCGCTCGGCATGCAACAGGATTGATGCGGCCGAGATATAGAAGGCATGATATGGAACGATGAAATCCTTTATGGGGCAAAGAGAACTTGAGTGTTGTAGCCAATCTGGCTGTCAGCCCTGTTTTTCAAATTAATTTAATTAGTGTTAATTAGTTTTTAATGGCCTAAATTAGCTTTAAAATAATTTATTATGATTTTACGAATTTTTTTAGAATTTCTAAATAATTTTTAATAGTTTTTAATCAAATATATCACTTTGTAATTATTTAAATGTTTTAATATCATTTTATAATTTTAGATTTGTTTAATATCAGTTGTAATTAATTAATTGTTTTAAGTTCGGGTTGCAAATTATTATTTGCATTTAGCTATAGTTGGGACCTATTTATAAATACCTAAAAGTCTAAGGACCTTAATGCAAAACCTATTCCTACCACCCCCGACGACCCGGCCAGCTGCCAACGACCGGCCAGCTGCCCCTCCCCCCCTCCCCCTCCCCACCTCCCCCCCGCGTTTCCCGGCCGACCTAGCCAACCCCGACCGACCCAAGCCCCCTATAAAGAACCCCCACCCTGAAACCCTAACCTTAGACTAAAATCCGGCCACCCAGACCTTTCTTCCCCGACGAACTCTTCACCTGAACCCTAGCTCCGACCACAACCCCACCGCCACTCACAGTCGTCTACACCGCCCCCAACCACCAACACCCGACGTGCCACGTCGAGACGGACCCAGCGCCACTTGAGCGCCACCGCCCCGACTCTCCTAGCCGCCGCCAGTACTCGACGAACCCCCTTCCCCGAAGTCAGACACGTAAGTTGCGGTACAAATCGTGTCGTTGCGTGTCTCGTTTTCACATACGTGACTCGCCACATAGCATCCTAGGGGTAATCTGGACACGAAGGATTCGACCTGTGCGTGTGCTTAGCACGGACACGAGACTCGTGTCCCTAACTGTCGGGATACGAGGATACGAAATCAAATTCGAATTAAATAAACGTGTTCGGATTTGTTTGTCGGGTTTAAAACCCGTTAAACTAAAACCTAATTAAATCTAACCCGAAGCCTACCCCTAACACAAAGCTCGGGCTGACCCCTGGCCAGCCCGACGCACCCAAGAACTCGACCCACTGGGCCGAGTTCGAACCCCCCTGCTGTTCTATTTTCTTTTTCTTTTTCTTTTTGTTTTTCTTTTCTTTTGTTTTATATATTTAGGTATATGTATACATGTATATGTATGTATATATATTATTTATATATGCTGTATTATATGTATTATATATATATATATATATATATATATATATATAAAAATATTATACTTATTATATTATATTGTGTATAATATATATAGTTTTATTATATATATATATATATATATAACAAAAAAAAAAAAAAAAATTATATATATATATATATATATATATATATATATATATATATATCTATATATATATAATATTATATATATATATTATATATATATATATAGTATATTATATATATATATATATATATATATGTATTTATGTATATATATGTATATATGTATATTTTCATGTGTATATATATTATTATATATATACTATATATATATTATACAATATTATTATATATATATATATATATATATATATATATATATATATATATATTATATTTAATATATATATAAATATATATATATATATATATATATATATTTATATATAATATATATATATATATATATATATATATATATATATATATATATATATATATTATATATATATATATATATACTAGTTAAGTTTTTCTATATATGTATATATATATGTATATTTAATATATGCATGTATATATCAATTATATGTATATATAATATCTATTTTTATATGTATATATAAAATGTTGTTGTTATATTTATTTATGTATTCAAACTCTACCTGTATAATTATTATTATGTAAATTTCACAAGTTTTTATTATTTATATTTGTGACTTGTATATTTTTATCACTTTAAAAATTATTATTATTATTTAAATTCTGTATTTTATTGTTATGACCAATTGCTGTCCAAACCTAGCATGGATTTTTGGGCCCAATTGTGTCTAATACATTCAGAGTCTATATATTGGACTTGATTCATGGCTCTGGGTCCTGTATCTGGACTTCGGTTCAATTCGAATACATGGACAAAAATAGTAAATAATTAATTAATTATTTTCCAGAAACTATTGCTTGCTATTTTTTGAATTTTTATAAATATTTTAATTGCTGTAAAAATCTGGAAAATTTATATTTGAATACTTTGTTAATTTAGACAATTTATTATAATTTTTCCAATATTTATTATGTTGTTGGTATTTTATAAAATAGGAAAATAGAACTCATTTTAGTATATTTATGTTTGCTAATTTTTAATAAATATTTATGAGGGTTTATAAATTCAAAAAATTAGTATAAATTTCTATAATTACAAGGATCATTTTGGTACTTTATTATATAAAATGGAGCCTTTGTCTATCTCAAAAATTGTTGGATCATAGTGTACAGTTGATTTAATTATTGAATAATTACAACTTGCAACTTTTTGTGTTGTTTTGTGTTTTAGTCGTATTGGAACCTCACCCCGCACTAGTGTAAAGATCCTAGAAAGTTGTTTGAGTATTGTGTTACCCCACATTGGTCTCCTATGCTAAAGTCACCATTTGGCTAGGTGTCCAATCAGAAAGTCGTATTGCCCACTAGTGTCGTAGTGTTTAACTTAGTATAAAAACTAAGTTTATATATTTATTTCTACAGTGATGAGTCACCAGGCATCTATAGCATTTTTATCGCTGCTTTGCTTTGCTAGAGGCAAGTACTTTCTACAAACTTACATACTGCATAAGCAATAAATTATGATTTACCAACCTGTTAAATACTGATCCTTGGGATAGCAAGTTAAAACTTTGCATGTTGTATTACTTTCAGTCTCTGCCATGTTTATGACAGCTTTCATATCTCTCATATTTTAAATAACGGGTTAAGGAAAAACTGTTAGTAGTGTACGTGATCATGACCCCCTTCTCCGTATGTATTTACGCGTTCGGTAACATTCTATATTGACCTTGCCGTATGTTCTGATCCCGCATTTGTGTATGGATATACACCGATGTCCGTTCGTACACGTATGTGCATGCCAAAAAACTTGATATGTGCCACTGTACATCCTATTCACCTATTGATCGATTCACGTACATGCTACGTTTTAAAACTTTTAAACTATAGTTGTCATTTCTAAAAAGAACCAATTAAACCATGATATGCCATGATTCCAGTTTATTACATTCATGTTCATGCTTCATATATTTAGTTTGCTAGAATCAGTACTTGCTCCGTCCTAAGGATAACGTTGTAGTATTCTTACTGAGGAGGAGTTGCTCTGTGACCCATATTATGGAGTTACTGCGAGGACCAGGCTTTGCCTTACGAGGATGTACCTGCGGGGAACCTCGTCTAGTTGTCTATTTACTTTAGACTTTTGAGAGTAGTCATGTATTAGACTACGTATTTTGTAACTGGACCTATCCAGTTTTCATTTCGGACTTGTACTCAGACTTAATATTATGAGACGACTTTTGTGTTTGGAGCATCTATGACTTTTATTTACTTATAGAACTGTTAGCACATTTAGTCTTATCTTGTTATCTCTAGAACAGCTTACTGTGCTTTATCTCAAGCGCAAGCTGGACATGACTCGGCCCGGTCCAACAATTTGGGTAGCGGGTCGTGACACTGGCAAATTTTTTGGGCTATCGAAAGCCTTTGTAATCTCATTTCGAATATCAATAAAGAGAATTGTTTCGTATACTCTGTTTTCCCTTTCATTGTTAACATCAACTCAAAGATAATCATTTGAGAACTTGTCATCTTGCCTTGCACGAGCGTAATAACAGGTTCGTACGGCATCATGCCCCCTGCGAGGATGATGATTCGGGGATTCCGGGCGGTCGGGGCGTGACATTCCCGACCCCTGCTTCCAGGTGTAGGCAAAAAAATTTCTTTCAAATCTGATTTTGCCAAATCTCTGAGGGATTCTCTCGATCCTATCTACCCTGAATTTGTATAGGAAATTCCGAGCAATCCTTGCAATACTCGAATGCAAATCCGACCCATTTGGGATTTAAAATCCCTATATGTAGAATGAGCAAAATTTAGGGTTCTTCAAAGAAGCTTTCCATCTATACACCAGGACCAATTTGCCAACTCCTAGCAAGCACTGCCACCCTCGCGCAGCCACTCGACCGCTGCCTTCGCGCCCCCGTCGGAGCACCCCGGAGCGTCGGCCGACCCAAAAAAAACAGAGCCAACTCTGTATCAGCCGCAGTCCAGGTATCAATGTTCTCGTGATGTTTCTTCTTCAATACTCGACGAAAACTCGACTCAATTGATTCGTTTAGAAGACAACCTAACTTCCTTTAAACCCTATAAAATTGTACGGGTTGTAGCCATCTAGATTCAAACGAAATCGAGGTGAAGTCGATGAAAAACCTGTTGCAAATAGGATAGAATTCAATTCCTGGGGTAATAATTGGAAGGCCAATTACTTGCAACCAATGAACAATTTTTGATGTATAATTACAGGCAGACCTAGTCAACTATGGAGGATCAAAACCCACTTGGTAGAGTTAGTTTTCATGAAGTATGCAAGAACTTATTTGATGTTAAAATTCGAAGAAAAACTGCTTTAAAACTTTAAAAATATTAGAAACCTGTCTGATACGGCGTGCGCCCCGACAAACCGGGCGATGTGGTCGTGCACTATACATATCAAAGGCGCGTATGGATGTTGCCGACGTATGGGAACTGAAGGAACTCAGTTTTGTCGCGTGTGCACGACAAAATCAGTCCGTATCCGTCAAGATACCCCGTATCGCCAATTTGCAAACTTTGCCCTAACTTCGGTACAGTCGATCGAGATGAAACTTGCGCCAACAGGTTGAATTGAAATTCTGATCCTGTGTCAAGTTTGGTTCGATTCTGAGAAGGTCGACCGAAACCCTTTTTTGGCGGGCCTACGACCCACTCAAACGGGCGATTTTGTACGCGGGTCATCGGAATCCAAAACTGGACATACCGTTGAGTTTCTCTCCTCAAACTGAATTTATAGACATGTAATTTAATGACTTTAGAGACTATAGACTTTGGCATATTTCGGTGAAAAGCGGGTCCAACGACGGACATCGTTTTGACCCGAAATTATGATTTTGCCTCTGTTACAGAATTACACTTTTGGACAGGCGTTTCCTAGGTATATCTTTTACACCGAGTATGTTTTGTGTTGTTTCAGTATCTGGAGTTGTTTGGAGATTGTGATTTCTTGGCTGACATTGTGATTTTCTAGACTTGCCACTTTGCACCACCAAGCAAGATGCGTTGCCACCGTACTCTGTGATTATTGTTCTTTTTTAGTTGTTATTTTCAGCATTTCTTATTTGTTGATATTATAAAATTATGTCCAAGTCACACTTTGGTGCAAGCGACTCTATCGGTCGTTTTTCGCTTTATTTATATTCCTGTACATTGACTTAGCCTAGTGACCACCCATTGATGTTGAGGTATTGGTATATCTCATATGGCCTTGACACTTGCTTTACCACGTGATGTGAGTAACATATAGGACACGTACCCACATAGTCGGCTGGCCACCGATACGTATGGAGCGTACGACGGATAGGAGTAACTGCCAATAGAATTGCATGCTATAAGACTTGGCGGTTACTAGAGATACATGTCAGTCATGGAGATAATGATACTAGGCATTGGGTGGGGAGAACAATACCTGACTATGGGCTTCGTTTACACTTCCCTTGTAACCCGGAAGCTCCACTGGAGATACGGGTATGATTATCCTCTCAGGTTGGCCACTGACGTTTTTGAACGTTATGTGCTGGGTCACTGGTGCCCAAGAGGGGACTATACCGGATCCTATATTTCCAGGGCTCATACGTCGAAGGATTGTATCTCAACTGCATATTCAGAGTAAAAAGGTCAGAACCCTATTGCATATATACATCCTTTCTTTTCTATTATATTATCACAGTTTATACGGCATGGTATTTTCTTGTATCTTGCTACATCCCTCTGAGGACCTGGTTATCTCCCCAGGGCTAGACGATTTTCCACAGGAATACGGAGCGGCGCTGGAGCTATCTTACATCGATGATGAGGCTTCCTGTTGACTTCTAGTCTATTGCTTGCTGAGACATTTTGTAGACATTTTATATCTCTTTACTTTTTATTTGCGGAGGTTGGACTCCGATCTTATGAGACTATTTTATAGCTATTTAGAGTGAGTATATTCATCCGGCTATCTTTGATACACTCATTTATATTCTAGACTTTATTATCTTCTGTGTTGAGCTGTGATGAGATTATATTATATTATTCTGGCCTATAATATTTTATTTACAGCTTATGTGCATATATGAGGATTCCATATATTGGAGTATTCTTCGTACATGTGCAGCAGGCAGTTCACGTACTTGGTCCTATGTATTTTGGGACTGGGGCGTTACATTTCTTCTCAGCGGTTCATTTATGCGTAGTTGTTCTTATAAGCATGTTTCCTTGTTACTTGTCATTTTTTGTTTCTTTCCTGCTTATTTTTATGCATGATAAACTATTAAATGCGCATGTTTATGTATCTTGCTAGTCCCCTAAGGACCAAGTGACCTCTTCAGGTTTAGCCGAGGTTGATCCAGGTACAGACGAGCAGGTATATGAGCCGCATCCGGTACCACTGCAGCTAATAATGTCATTTGATGTTTAGCATAGTTTGGACTTAGTTATTTTATTTCATGTCTCTATATTTTCGTCTACTAGTAGGGGATTTGTCTCCAACGGATGAGACTTGATTTTCTTGATACTTGAAACTTCAGTTATTATTTTTTATTATTCAGATTCATTGATACTCTTGATCTTAGTTGTATCTGTCACGACCCGCACCCTAGAGTCAGGGCACGAGACGTGGGTACGTCCAGCCTACGCGCACAGTGTCGACGGTAGAAGCTGTCCTAGGTCAAACATCTAACAATATAAAGGTACCTGTACAGTATATACTCTCCGAATGGAGGTGACATAGCAGATACAGTCTCAATCACAACTAAGGTAGAGCAAGATAAAAGATAGGTAAACATGAAATCCAAAAGAGATACAGCAGATAGAAGTCTAAGTGTCTAAGATACACAAACCCAGAAAACATCTCAAAGCTCAATAGTAATCCATAGAATAATACAACTCAATACAACTGAAATAACTAACTATACAACCTCTACTGTGTCTCCTCTAGGCTAGCAGGCAACCTCCAGGCTATCTGTAAATTTATCAACAGGTCCAGTCAGGACAGGAACGAACACAATCTCATCTAAAAACCCAAGTAAATGACAGAGAACTATAAAGCAGTTATAGACAGTTGTATTGATGAACATGGCAGTTTATGTTCAGGTGATGGTAAGAAAGATAGATATAGTGCAAGGAAAGTAAGTAACTAAACAAGAGAAGAATCATGGCAATAAAGACTGTAAATAGAAACTAGCTGAACCAGGGTAACATGATATAAGTCCAGACAGTAAATGTAAACAAGTGTAAGACCAACGTAAATCCAGACAACATGAATCTGATACCAGGTGATTCCAGTACAAGATGAGTCCGGTATGAGATGATTCCAGTCAGTGATCAAAGATTCCAGGGAGAGTCCAGACTATACTCTAACAGTGTGTTTTAAAATATCGAGATCGACATATAAACGGCTATAGGTAATCCGGCACATCACACACTCGGCCGGGGTGTGAGATGGCTATCATTCCAGTAGATTCCAGCATGTGGGGTGATTCCAAAATTGGGGTATGTCTACATGTCTTACTCAAGTATTTTCCCTTCCAGCAAGTACAAGTGAATCTAGAATACGACACGAGAATCGAGATGAGTCCAGCCAAACGTGATGATACCAGCAAGTGATTCTAGGGTGATTCCAATAGGTGATTCCAGTAATAGAAGCCAAACATGATGATACTAGTAATAGAGGCCAGACAATATGGTATGTGTGTCGTATACATGAATCCAGAAATATCCATACGTGTTGTAACAGAGAATCACATACAACTAACTAGAACTGAAGTACAGTAATTGACAAATAAATGAGAGAACTATCAGAGAATGTACTCGCCTGATGTCTGAATGTCCAAAGTAAATATACTGTCCGATGAGAGGTGTCTGGCTCCTAATCAGAACAGCACAAGTCACAACAAGTCCAAAATGACAATATGAAGTTCTACTATGTATTCTACATGATTCTAGGTCAATCTAGACCAAAGTTACTCTTGGTCAACTTGGTCAACCCTGAAAGTCAACCTAGGTCAACTATGGTCAAACTAGGTCTAACAAGTCTAAATTAGGTCAAACAAGTTATTCTAGGTCTAAACAAACTAAGTATATGCAAATCAAGTATCCAAGATAGCTACTAACTCATAGCCTAAGTCACTTGTTAAACCAAGCACAAAACTAAACCATAAGCTAACAAGGCACACAAACTTAGTCATATAATTTATATATATTATTCACATTCACATATTCATATACATAGATATATATAGGAAAGCTATATATATAGGCACATACATATATATATATAGAGAGAGAGAGAAGAGAGGTAAAAGAGTAAGTGAGTATGTGTGTGTTTGGCATGTGTGTAAAAGGATATGTGTTAATGTTCTAAAATTTAGTGATAGGTAGGTGTATGTGACATGGGATACATGATGTCAAAGGGTGTATGAATGCAGTGTGTAAAAGGTTATAGGTTAACTCAGTTTATAGAAATACATACATACATACTTACCTTGTATACATGCATACATACATATCATGTATATTACATTTACATGATACATACATGTATACTTGTATTATATTATACTTACATTCATGCATATTAGATACTTGTATTTATATTAACATATTGTAAACATTCATTTCATTCATGCATCTATGCATTACCTACATGTTTTATACATATGCATATATTGTATATTCATATCATTTCATACATTAACATAGAGACATACAAACATACACACATCATATATTTCATACCTTGTATTACCTTACATATCATGTTATATATTATCATTCATTCCTTTTATATATTACATTCTATATTACCTATATACATGTATTTCCTCCATTCATTCATGCTTGCATCATATACTCTACATTACCATACATGTTATCATTATATATTGCATTACAATATTTATACATTATGCATTCATATCTATCATTACATATATATCTTGCATTCATATCTAGCATTCATTATATACTTTCATGCATACATTGTATATCATTCTTTCATTCATGCATTGCTTATATGCATTATATTAATAGCATTCCTACATGCTTGCATGCAACCATATATATAAATTAATGTAAAGAGAATATATATCATATATATATCATTTTATTCATCTAACATATCATGCATTACATACTCTATATTTATTTAATATCCATACTACATAGGCTCATAGGTTACACAAAATGCATATATCGTATAGTCACTCTTCTACTTAAAACCAATACTGTACCAATTAGGCATTCATTAAATTCCAGGATTAAAGTATGTTGTATCTCTTCGTGTTAGCTTTCCGAAATTTAAACGGATCGCATTTTCGTGTCCGGAAGCTCCCGGAATCGCGAAAATATCGAAACACGTTCGTCTTTCGTACAGCTGACACTCATATAATTATACAGAAAGTTACAGAAAGAATTTGGCTTATTAAAATATATATTTGGAAAGCTAACTTCGATACGGTTCTTTTAAAAAAAATGAGAGATAAATCGGAGTTCTAAGCTAAAGTTATGACATTTCTAAATTGCTTTGGTTAATAAAAACGTGGATGAAAATTGTGACGAATTTAGGTAGTTTGAGACAAAAGAAACACAAGTATATAACATAATATATCAAGAAGTCACTCTCTACACTAATATATATATATGAGACACTATAGAACACATCTCCAATACAAAAATATGAGATTAAACATGTAATAATTATTCATACATAACAACAACACATAGTGTGTCCAAATTTGGGGTTTTCCCACATGGACACAACCATAACACAAAGGACACTCCTATGACCTCCAAATGGACACGAAATGGACACAAATGGAGATACAACCATGGGGGTCATTTCTATGGGTTCAAAATAGACCTATATGCATGAGAAAATGAAAAAGAGAAGGGATTTATACCTACCGGTAGATCGAATCGAAGAAAAGCCTTCTCGGAGCGACACCGACACGTAGAGATTCCAAAAGGACACGAACGAGCTCCGAATCCTCCCAAACTTGGGTAGCTTCCTCCTTGGCTAGAATGGAGAAGGAAAGAAGAAGATTTGGTGGCGAAATGGAAGAATTTTATGGAGAAATTGCTAAGGATTGCTCTCTAGAAATTTGGAGAAGAACAAGAGAGAGAGTGTGGATGAGAATAATGAAATGAACTTGAGCCTATCCTCTCCCAAAGTGGCTCACCATATGGGGCTATTTGTCCTATTATGGTAAGGTCCAAAATGCCCCCACTAACCTATTCTATTAGTATTAGGAAAGGGCTAATTGGTTGGGGCTAAATTAGTCATTCTAAAGTCTCTAATCACACTAACCTTATCCATAATAATTAGTCTAACCTATAACTAAAATATTTCTATCATGTGGGCCACGGCTAACTAATGTGTGGGTCCACTAAAGTCAACACTACCCCCGGGTCCCCATTTCAAGTCGGATTGAGTTGAAATTTGAACCCGACTCAAATAACCCCAAAACAATATCATAAATAATAAAATAAATTTTAAAAATATTCAAAAATATAAAATGACAAAATACTCCTATTTCTAAAAACTGGGGGTGACAAATTCCTCGAAATTAAAACCAAACAATAGTAAAATGTCAAAATCACAAGTCATAATTTTAAATAGTTTAAAAATGATTAAAAATCACCAAAAATCATAATACGAAATAATTATCAATAAATAATAATTATAATTATAAAATTTTAAAATTACCCTTATCTGGAAAATTGGGTGTTACAATCCTACCCACCTTATAAAAATTTTGTCCTCGAAATTATGATGATCGTACCCCCTTCTATGTCAAACATAGTCAAGGGTCAATCACTAGTCAATTTCTCAACATCCAAGTACTTGGTCATCAACTGGTCAACTTCTTAGGGTTTTACCTATGCTAGCTATCTAGGTGTTGGCAACTAGAATTTAGCAAAAGAGAAACTCTATAATAGACTAGCTCTTAACTTCCCAATCCTATCAAGTCACCTATAACTAAATACCTACAAGCTAAGCACATGAATACCAAATACCACATATATATATGCTCAAGAACAACAACCCATCACATATATCCTAAGTATATCATCTATATATATATATACATGACTGATCAACCAAGGGTTAAGGCAGACTAAACTTATAAGGGTCTGAAACAATGCTTAGAACTAGGATAAGGATGAATGGTCTGAATCAAGGGGACATGGTATCTAGTGAAGGGTCTGCACACTGCCTATAAAGGTGATCAACACAAAGGAACTCAACACGAAGAGAACTTAACTAAAATAAAAAACTGAACCAAGTACAGTCTAAACAACATGTTTATAACCCTATACAACAATGGCCTATAGATACCAACTAACCTATATCCCATATGCCAATATCATCTGAAATCTATCTATGCAAATAGACCTCTCGGTCTTAGGTGAAACTACAACTATACTCAAAGGCAGGCTCTGGTCATTGGTGCCTCACTGGAAAAGGTAAGGGAAAGTAGTAATAATTATCAAGGCTGTAAGGCATACTAACATCCTATGTGTAACTGGTTGGTACGTCCAGCCTACGCCGCAGTGTCAGCGGTAGAACGCTGTCCTAGGTCAAACATCTAACAATATAAAGGTACCTGTACAGTATATACTCTCCGAATGGAGGTGACATAGCAGATACAGTCTCAATCACAACTAAGATAGAGCAAGATAAAAGATAGGTAAAACATGAAATCCAAAAGAGATACAGCAGATAGAAGTCTAAGTGTCTAAGATACACAAACCCAAAAAATATCTCAAAGCTCAATACAGTAATCCATAGAATAAATACAACTCAATACAACTGAAATAACTAACTATACAACCTCTACTGTGTCTCCTCTAGGCTAGCAGGCAACCTCCAGGCTATCTGTAAAATTTATCAACAGGTCCAGTCAGGACGGGAACGAGCACAATCTCATCTAGAAAACCCAAGTAAATGACAGAGAACTATAAAGCAGTTATAGACAGTTGTATTGATGAACATGGCAATTTATGTTCAGGTGATGGTAAGAAAGACAGATATAGTGTAAGGAAAGTAAGTAACTAAACAAGAGGAGAATCATGGCAATAAAGATTGTAAATAGAAACTAGCTGAACCAGGGTAACATGATATAAGTCTAGACAATAAATGTAAACAAGTGTAAGACCAACGTAAATCCAGACAACATGAATCTGATACCAGGTGATTCCAGTACAAGATGAGTCCGGTATGAGATGATTCCAGTCAGTGATCAAAGATTCCAGGATGAGTCCAGACTATACACTAATAGTATATTTTAAAATACCGAGATCGACATGTAAACGGCTATAGGTAATCTGGCACATCACACACTCGGCCGGGTGTGAGATGGCTATCATTCCAGTAGATTCCAGCATGTGAGATGATTTCAGAATTGGGGTATGTCTACATGTCTTACTCAAGTATTTCCCCTCCCAGCAAGTATAAGTGAATCCATAATACGATACGAGAATCGAGATGAGTCCAGCCAAACGTGATGATACCAGCAAGTGATTCCAGGGTGATTCCAATAGGTGATTCCAGTAATAGAAGCCAAACATGATGATACCAGTAATAGAGGCCAGACAATATGGTATGTGTGTCACATACATGAATCCAGAAATATCCATACGTGTTGTAACAGAGAATCACATACAACTAACTAGAACTGAAGTACAGTAATTGACAAATAAATGAGAGAACTATCAGAGAATGTACTCGCCTGATGTCTGAATGTCCAAAGTAAATATACTGTCCGATGAGAGGTGTCTGGCTCCTAATCAGAACAGCACAAGTCACAACAAGTCCAAAATGACAATATGAAGTTCTACTATGCATTCTACATGATTCTAGGTCAATCTAGACCAAAGTCAACTCTTGGTCAACTTGGTCAACCCTGAAAGTCAAACCTAGGTCAACTATGGTCAAACTAGGTCTAACAAGTCTAAATTAGGTCAAACAAGTTATTCTAAGTCTAAACAAACTAAGTATATACAAATCAAGTATCCAAGATAGCTACTAACTCATAGCCTAAGTCACTTGCTAAACCAAGCACAAAACGAAACCATAAGCTAACAAGGCACTCAAATTAGTCATATAATTTATATATATTATTCACATTCACATATTCATATACATAGATATATATAGGAAAGCTATATATATATATATATATTTTTTTTAGGAAAGCTATATATATAGGCACATACATATATATATAGAGAGAGAGAGAGAGGTAAAAGAGTAAGTGAGTATGTGTGTGTTTGACATGTGTGTGAAAGGATATGTGTTAATGTTCTAAAATTTAGTGATAGGTAGGTATATGTGACATGAAATACATGATGTCAAAGGGTGTATGAATGCATGTGTGTAAAAGGTTATAGGTTAACTCAGTTTATAGAAATACATACATACATACTTACCTTGTATACATGCATACATACATATCATGTATATTACATTTACATGATACATACATGTATACTTGTATTATATTATACTTACATTCATGCATATTAGATACTTGTATTTATATTAACATATTGCAAACATTCATTTCATTCATGCATCTATGCATTACCTATATGTTTTATACATATGCATACATTGTATATTCATATCATTTCATACATTAACATAGAGACATACAAACATACACACATCATATATTTCATACCTTGCATTACCTTACATATCATGTTATATATTATCATTCATTCCTTTCATATATTACATTCTATATTACCTATATACATGTATTTCCTCCATTCATTCATGCTTGCATCATATACTCTACATTACCATACATGTTATCATTATATATTGTATTACAATATTTATACATTATGCATTCATATCTATCATTACATATATATCTTGCATTCATATCTAGCATTCATTATATACTTTCATGCATACATTGTATATCATTCTTTCATTCATGTATTGCTTATATGTATTATATTAATAGCATTCCTATATGCTTGCATTCAACCATATATATAAATTAATGTAAAGAAAATATATATCATATATATATCATTTTATTCATCTAACATATCATGCATTACATACTCTATATTCATTTAATATCCATACTACATAGGCTCATAGGTTACACAAAATGTATATATCGTATAGTCACTCTTCTACTTAAAACCAATACTGTACCAATTGGTCATTCATTAAATTCTAGGATTAAAGTATGTTGTATCTCTTCGTGTTAGCTTTCCGAAACTTTAAACGGATCGCATTTTTGTGTCCGGAAGCTCCCGAAATCGCGAAAATACCGAAACACGTTCGTCTTTCGTACAGCTGACACTCAAATAATTATACAGAAAGTTACAGAAAGAATTTGGCTTATTAAAATATATATTTGGAAAGCTAACTTCGATATGGTTCTTTTAAAAAAAGGGAGATAAATCGGAGTTCTAAGCTAAAAGTTATGATATTTCTAAATTGCTTTGGTTAATAAAAACGTGGATGAAAATTATGACGAATTTAGGTAGTTTGAGACAAAAGAAACACAAGTATATAACATAATATATCAAGAAGTCACTCTCTACACTAATATATATATATGAGACACTATAGAACACATCTCCAATACAAAAATATGAGATTAAACATGTAATAATTCATTCATACATAACAACAACACATAGTGTGTCCAAATTTGGGATTTTCTCACATGGACACAACCACAACACAAAGGACACTCCTATGACCTCCAAATGAACACGAAATGGACACAAATGGAGATACAACCATGGGGGTCATTCCTATGGGTTCAAAATAGACCTATATGCATGAGAAAATGAAAAGGAGAAGGGATTTATACCTTCCGGTAGATCGAATCAAAGAAAAGCCTTCCCGGAGCGACACCGACACGTAGTGATTCCAAAAGGACACGAACGAGCTCCGAATCCTTCCAAACTTGGGTAGCTTCCTCCTTGGCTAGAATGGAGAAGGAAAGAAGAAGATTTGGTGGCGAAATGGAAGGATTTGGTGGAGAAATTGCTAAGGATTGCTCTCTAGAAATTTGGGAAAGAACAAGAGAGAGAATGTGGATGAGAATAATGAAATGAACTTGAGCCTATCCTCTCCCAAAGTGGCTGGCCATATGGGGCTATTTGTCCTATTATAGTAAGGCCCAAAATGCCCCTACTAACATATTCTATTAGTATTAGGAAAGGGCTAATTGGTTGGGGCTAAATTAGTCGTTCTAAAGTCTCTAATCATACTAACCTTATCCATAATAATTAGTCTAACCTATGACTAAAATATTTCTATCATGTGGGCCATGGCTAACTAATGTGTGGGTCCACTAAAGTCAACACTACCCCCGGGTCCCCATTTCAAGTCGGATTGAGTTGAAATTCGAACCCGACTCAAATAACCCCAAAACAATATCATAAATAATAAAATAAATTTTAAAAATATTCAAAAATGTAAAATAACAAAAATACTCCTATTTCTGAAAACTGGGGGTGACAAATTCCTCGAAATTAAAACCAAACAATAATAAAATGTCAAAATCACAAGTCATAATTTTAAATAGTTTAAAAATGATTAAAAATCACCAAAAATTATAATATGAAATAATTATCAATAAATTATAATTATAATTATAAAATTTCAAAATTACCCTCATTTGGAAAACTGGGTGTTACAGTATCTTTTACTTCTGTGGATGAGATTAGTTGTTGCCTTGGTTATTCTAGACTTCTGTGACTTGTGAGTTTATAGACAGTGTTCTACCGTCAATACTGCGGTATAAGCTGGACTTGGACACAGACTAGTATCCGAAAAGTGGGTGCGGGTCGTGCCAAGT
Organism: Iris pallida; assembly: GCA_029216955.1. NCBI lineage: Eukaryota > Viridiplantae > Streptophyta > Magnoliopsida > Asparagales > Iridaceae > Iris > Iris pallida. The sequence goes on from JANAVB010025800.1 coordinate 17,575,850, forward strand.
TTTTTTGGTGGCCCATGCAGGTCCACGTTAATCACTTCGGTTACATTACTGTACCGACGTGAGCCTACAAATAGGATTAGACTCTTAGGACCTCATTCACATGTCTTGACACATTATTGATCCCTATCCTTGATTTTCATTGAATCCTTGACTTGCATCCTGCTTGAAATTCTTCAACGGCTAAATGTTTTCTTTTGTTGCAGTTAAATAAATTCTCAAGACAGGAACATCCCTCCCTGAACACCCCATCAACTGCAGGCAAATCATCCACAAACGGGACCCCACCGACACATGGAGGCCAGTTTACTTATTTGGGCGATCCGTCACAGTCGCAGACCTTGAGGTTCCGCAGAAACGACATCCCACTACCCCCGCAGTTTGCTTTCGCAGACTCCACCTCCAGCACCTGCACTGGACAATGCTCTACTTCTTGGGATCTTCCAGCGGCTCATCACTTCCCAGACGGAGCAGGCCAACATCTTCTGCGACACCTTGAGAGAGGCTCTTCAAACTAGAGATGCTCTCCGACCGCACCCTGGAACCTACAAGGACTTTATGGACCTCAGGCCCAAGGAATTCTATGGGACAGAAGGGATTCTCTACAATGATGAGTGGTTAGAGAACGTGGAGCGATTTCGAGTACCTGAAGACCTGAAGATCAAGTCAGCCAGCATGCAGCTTTTCGACATCGCCCGGACGTGGTATAGAGATGAGCCCCGACTTTTTACACCAGATGTGACTTGAGAGGAGTTCAAGCAATTGTTCAAGAAGAAGTTCTACCCCGACGTAGCTCGAGAAGTGTTAGTAAGTCAGTTCGAGAGTCTAGAGTAGGAAAACCTCACCGTCGACGAGTAGTTTTCTCGATATATATATATATATATATATATATATATATATATATATATATATATATATATATATATATATAAATATATATATATATATATATATATATATATATATATATATATTGAAATCCTAAATCATACACATTTGAGAGGCTCAAAATTACAGGACGAAGAAATATTGTTGTGGACAGACCAAAAACAAATTCGCCATGAATACATAATTCCAAATGACCATAAAAAATACAGACACTCCAAAATCCATATTGTATCGTGTTGGATATAATATTATGGATGCTCTAAAATATATTAGGACACAAATAGATGTCAAATTCATGTTATTGTATCTGAAACGTGTCGTGTCTAGTCTGTGTCTGAACAATATATGCTCCAACTCTCCGTATTTGAGAGATCTATGTTTAGAAAGGAAAAAAAAATTAGCCAACGTCCCAGGTATTTAGAACTCCAATGACTAGGGGTGAGCCTTTCTTGGTTTTATATCGAAAAAGGATTCGAATTGAATCGAAATAGTGATTCAGTTCGATTTTCTATAATACGCTTCGATTTTTTATTTTAGTTTTTGCAATTTTTATGTTTTTGTTTAAGATTTCGGATTTGAAATTTGGAATCCAAACAGAACCGAAAATCGGATTATATATTAAAGGTTAATCTCTTTTTTTCTGTTTTATGGTATCTTCTATTCCTATTTTTGTAAATTTATGATGGCTCATCCACTCCAATTTTATTTTCAATTTATTTTTCAATTAAAGATAGTAGCTTTATTTCAAAACCATCAAAGGTGATTATTTTTTATTCTTCCTAATTTCAATATAATTTTAGTTAAAGCAATCACAACCATTTCTATAATATTTTTTAATTTTTTAATTTTTTGAATTTTTTAGGTTTTCGTTTGGTAAATTGGGAACAAAGATACTCATTTTTTTAATGTACTTGATTTTCTTTTGGTTGGTTTGGCAAAAGTTTAATCCATCAAAAAAAGTTCAATCCAATCGAAATAACCAAATCAAATTAACATTTAATACGGTTCGGTTCGTATGAAAACTCGGTTCGGTTGGTTTCGGATCAGTAATTTTTTCCAAAGTCAGGTTCGTTTTGCATACCTTGGATCCAAATTGACAGAAGCAACAACCCAATCTATGTCACATGGAAAAATGGTCTTTGTCCCTGTCAGCTCGTATTCGTGCAACATTGGGGACTACCATTTTACTTATTTGAAAATTTACATAACCCTGTGTCCTTATCTTTATGTAGGCAACAATTCGCTACTTATGTTGTGAAGAAGTCGCATAGGAAAATAAAATGAAGAACAAATAATGAACCAACGTACACACAAATGTTGTTGCAGCAGAGAGAAATTTATAGTTTAATAAATAGGATGGACCTGAAAATAATAAAATAGAAATTTAGAGAGAGTTTTCTCTTATGGAAAAAAAAATGCTGAACACAAATTTATTATGGAAAAAATATTTCGCTAGAGGAAAGGCTTGGACTTCCGACCTTGTGGTTAACAGCCACACGCTCTTGCCAACTGAGCTACTCCAGCTAGTATGTACGGTGATCTTTCTCATGATATACAATTACGTCTGTTATGAATGCTTTGTAATACCAATTCGACTACAATTAAGAACTCAAATACAAAATTATAATATTGATGTGACACGTAGATTCCATTAACACTGAATGCAAATTAATTTTTCTCTTACAGAAACTCCAGCCGGTTGAGAAAATAAATGGATCATATGAGTCTCATCCAACGGTATTACAGTGTCGAGTTATAAAAATTAGGAACTCAAGATTTTTCTTAGGATTTTTGTTATTCTTTAGACCCGATTGTTTTTAATAAACTAAATAACTGATTATGCCCTAATATTTATAATTAAGTTGTGGGCACTTTTATTCTCTTCGTGTCATGGTGCAACTTGGGCCGGGCGGCCTAGTCTCCGGCTCGGACCTGGTTCGGTCAAATTCGATTTGGGCCAGCCCGGTCAACGATCCGGACCGGACCGACTCGCTCAGATTTCGGTCCGGGTCGGATTGTGCCCCCGAATCCGTTAGCCCAGACCGGCCCGGTCTGGTTTGAACGCAAGTCCGGGCCGGTCAAACCCGTGAAGCCCGGGCCGACCCGGACCGGCCTGGTCCAGGTCCGGTTCGGCCGATTTTTTGAAGAAAAAAATTGGGTTTATAAACGTTGGGATGTGTAATGCCCGTATTTCGGAATACGTATTTTGATTAGGCTTATATGTATTTCGGACCTGTATTTTATTTTCTCGAATTCTGGCCTGTAATTGTGTTTTGGTTTAACTTGCGGATTCTGGTTTTCTCGTAAAATGAGTTTTGGACCTGGCGTGGTTTTATTTTATGGAGAAGGAATTGGTTTGGTTTGGTTTGGTTTGCATTGGACTACCTTAGCTAACCTCCACCCTCAACACAACATATCATCCCTCGTTAAAACCCCACCTAACTTTCTCTCTCCTCATAACTTCCATTAATTTTCTTCTTCCTTCCTCCACCAACACCATAGGCAAGTGCAACTTGCCACCAAATAAGCACCCTATTTTATTTGTACATTAGCTAGATTAGGCCATGGTGAACAACATTAGAACTTGACATTTTGTGATTTGGAGCTTCCATTTTTCTAGATCTAAGTTTTAACTATTTTCGGATTTTCTTGGTTTTGATCTATTAAACTTAGATTTTTCCTTGTTTTGAGGTTTCCATGTAGAAGAGAATTCAATTTTACACAAGTTAGAACTTTGAAAATCCAAATTTGGTTTTGTTTTGGCTAAGTTATGAAGATTTGAAATTTAGGGTTCTTGGGGTCTTCCTCTCGGCCTGATGGAGAAGATGACCCTCGGTCTGTGCTCTTTAGCGCAAGGCCGGACTGCGCAACTCCTCGGCCAGCGCTTTGTGCTGGGCTGACTTGCGCTGGTGCTCTTTAGCTCCAGCGCCTTCTCTCCATTGGCGCGCTTGACCTCAGCGCAGCTCGCCCCCCAGCGCGGCTTGGCTCCAGCGCAATCCAACCCTAGCGCAGCTCACCCCAGCGCAGTTCGTTTCCAGCGCAACCCAATCATGCGCAGCTCATATCCTGCGCAGCTCGCTCTCAGCGCAAGCCGACCCTAGCGCAACCCAACCCCTGCGCAGTTCATTCCCTTGCGCAGTCCATTCCCCTGCGCAGTCCATTTCCCCCAGCGCAATCTGATCCCCTGCACAGTTCATTCCCCTGCGCAGTCTATTTCCCCCAGCGCAATCTGATCCCCTGCGCAACCTGTTGCCCGTGGTGTTTTGGTTTTATTTCTTTGGACTTGGCTTCTCTTTGTGGATTGGAGTTTTGAGATCTTGTTTCATACCAAACGACTGTCTTGACCCCACACGACCTGGCACGGTTTTCGGTGTTTTGCTTATGACTAGTACGGTCTTCATGCTTTCTGTGATTTATGATCCTAGTACTTTCTGATCTTTTTAGTAGTGACCCGATGGGGTGCGCTCTTAACTTGTAAACTGTGATTTATGATTAATCTTAAAACTGGATAACTTGATAGTGGCCCGTAGCGGCACACTCCTGACTTATAACTTGACTTGACTTGATGTTGTTGCGATGGCTAACTTGACTCATATAATCAACTCTGACGCCGTGGGTGTTCATTCTTGCTGCTTTGTGCAATCTACTTGTCTTGTCTTGCATCATGTCTAGGACGTGACTCCCTGGTTACCACGGTCAGGGATTCATACTGAATATGGATTAGGCTAATGACTAGATCAAACTATAGTTCATGGAGAATTTTCAGTCACAGGCGATCTCGTTATTTGTGAGCTTTAAACGGACTTGTAGCCTGCCAACGAGTAGGGCACATTTCCAGCATACTGTCATGTGTTGCACCCTCTAAGTCACCTAAGGGTATATCGTCTCCTGGGCGATGTACCCAACCATACTCTCAACCCGCGGAAGGATAACTGGATAGTCTGCAGGGCTTGGGACTGGAAATTTCTCATTTGCATATTGTTAGTAATTAGGCTTGTGATAACCCTAGTTAGTTAAGTAGTAAGTCGTAGTATTTGCTTGGCCGCTTGTGAATGGATGGTGTTCAGCCTTGTCTAAGTCTTGTCTAGTCCCTGTACCCGGTACCCCTGAACATGATTGTTTTACTTATCTTTAACAATAAATGGGTAGAGACAAAGTGCTATTCAGGCGAAGGGTTACAACCCCGGTCCTTGTTTAGTTTACGGGTTGTAACCTGGCTTCCGGAATGGTTCCACGTCCCTAGTCGTTTATTGTCCTGTTGTACTCTTTATTACTTGTACTTTTCTTCCACTTTCTTATGTTCTGATATGCTGGCTTTTGTTCTTATTTCGTGGCCTCCTTTGTGGCACTTGCTCTTTCTGGGGTTTGACCTAGTTGGTTTTGTGTGGCCAGATTTTGGAGCAGCTCCTGAAGATCTACCGAACCTCCAGCCCGATGGTGGCGACTAGAAGGAACCCGGGCTACGAGTGGGTTTTTCCATTTTGTTTCGCTCACTACATTGTAAAATTATTCTTTTGAGGCATTTAGCCGACGAGCACCTGTTAGCTCGATGCATATTTACTTATTGTCTGCCTACGGGCTGTAACATGATTAACAAATCCTAGGGTTGATCATGTATGACTGAACTCTTGCTAGTCTTGACATTTTGTACGACTAGCTTCATGATCATCCAATATGTAATATTTGGGACACCTTTTATTGTATATTTGGTGGCTTAACATCTTGTAACTATATTACTTGCTTAAGATTGAGACAATAGGCTTGACCTTAAGAGACCGTTGGCTTGTAGTAAACCCTCATATCTAGACAGTCGTGACCGTATAGCGAGGTGGATTTCATTTCAATATACGTAGCTGGCTATGTACGCCCCCGCTCTCCAGTATTCTGGTTCTAGGGCGTCACATGGTTTAAGTGGTGGACCATGCAGGTCATGGCATTCAAGAATGTAAGGGTTTACCTAATAGATGTCTCAATCAGTATTCGCCCTTGAACTCTGCTCGTATCTTCAAATCCCTGAGAATCTTGACCTGATCGCATGCTTGTATCGTTGATCTGTCCTGGTCCTTCCTTATTGTTTTCTGTGTCATCTTCTTCAGCGGCACTGTACCTGACCCCACCGATCAGCATGGTGGAGTACTTCCTGTGGACCAGCTGTCATGCCCCAGTTCCGAAATACGGGGACGTACACGGCCAGCTACACCGTATAAGGTACGAATACGCTATACGGTGATGACGGCTGTCCAGTCTGGTTGGGTATCCTAGCATGCAATCAATCTATGGCCTAAATCCGATCTCATATCCACAGGTAAATCACAATAAGACAATATCAAGAGAGATAATCATATGAAAAACATGAAATACTCATATGAAAATCTGGAATCTACAGTACAGGATAATAATGTAGACAAGTATACCTTCCCACAGTTCTTAGCATGGTCTGGAACTGAAGCACACCCTCCAAGTCAAGTCTGGAAGATCCCCCGGGTCGGTCTCAGACAATCTGGGAACAATCCAGGGTTGGTCAGGCCAACCGCAGCAAGTACCAGAAAGGAAGGCTCAAGGACGGGCGAAGAAAACCAGCAGGATAAAATATGACAAGGATAACATCTAAAAATAGTAAATAAAGGTAAGAGATCGTGCGGTACCAACGCACGATAACAATCTACAAGTATAGTGAAGCTAACACAATCACAATCTCCCTAGCATCCACTAACACCTGCACTGCCAGCTGGAAATCAATATCAGCTGGCTAGCAAGTAACAAGCCAAACAACACAGAAGGACAAGCGGCCACACAATGCCTACGGCTTGCTATTATTAGCTAACTAGGGTTATCACAGGCCTAATTACTAACAAGATGCAATGAGACTTCAAAGTCCAGCTCCTGCTTGCTACTACCTGAATGGCCCCAGCAAAAGAAAAAGATAGATATAACAGGCACACTGCAGTAAGATACATGTGCCCTAAAGAAGTGCCACACTCGACGGAGGGCTGGGAATGCGCTCATCTCGACGGATAGCAACAAACCCCTAGTATATATATAGATACATAGGGCCGGGGTCAGACAAGCAACAGGTCACTGGGAAGTCCCCATGAACTACATGATTAATCTAGTTATTAGCCTAGTCAGTTTCATTATGGATCCCTGACCGTGGTACTCAGGGATCCATGTCCTAGACATGATGCAAGACAAGACTGGACTGGTGGCTTATACAAGCACAATCAAGAGAAATCAACCACGGTGTCAAGACGGGGTCATGCTGAGCAAGTCAGGACTAGCTGTCGCAACAGCAATCAAGAGTAAACATGTCATGTCGAGAGTACTAGTCAGGAGTGCGCCACCACGGGCCACTATCAAGAATCAAGAGTATACATGCCAGGTTTACTGTCAAGTCCAGAGTGCTAGTCAGGAGTGCACCTCTACGGGCCACTAATCAAGAATCAAGACATGTCCAGGTCATCGTGTAATACCAGGAACAAGGTCAAACCTATCAGTCACAAGAAGTCACACGTCCAAATCGTGACATGGATATCAAGTCGGTTACAAGATCAAAATCTCCACTATAATAGTCTCTCAAGTACACATGGGAACCTACAACTCAAATCATCAAGTCGGTCCATCAACCAGATCAATCTAGCAAGGGTCTCCCATCCATGATGGAGTGAATATCACGTCAATAAAGACAACCACCAATACCAAGCTCATTCCCCTAACAATGCTAGGCCCTCTGACTCACAAGAATCCTCCAAGTCAATGATCACAAGCCACTAGAAAATAAGCCCCTCAACTACCAAGACACAGCAATCAAACCAGGTTCACCAACTACAGGAATACACAAAGGTACTAGGTTTTAGGGCGTTTGGGAAGTCGAGTAAAAAATCATATAATAATACCCTCGATATTCTCCTCGTTCCACGAAATATTCGAAATCACCAAAATCCAAGAATCCACATAGATCCACCAAGTCAATATCCTGAGATCGTACTCTCCATAATACTCAATCCTCAGTCATATCCACAAGTCACAACTCCCAATACATAGGACAACTGCCAGCTCTATCTAACTAGACTTGGACACCCCCTAGGATGAAGGGTCAGGGGACAAGAGTCTGGTAATAAATATCGCCGAAAGTGGCAAGGATTACACGGACCGCTCTGGAGCAAATCCACAACCCTTAAACCAAACAAGGACCAGGGTTGCAGACCGTCTCCCGAGTGGAACCGCTCTCCTTACGCTATCCGACGTACAAGACAGATCAGGAGCTAGGTGACTGATCTAGTCTGGAGTCTACCTAGCAAGCAATGGGATCAGGTATACCATACCAAGGTGAACAGGCACGAGCCCAGTCCAGCAAACCAAAGGAATGGTTCTGCCCAGTCCTTCGAACCAAATTCCCGATCGAGAATTTTGGAAGAATCCAGCAGAGTCTTCTCTGTATTCTGGACAGGAGCTCCCAGCGAGTTGGGGCTAAAATCCACTCGGCGCAACCCGCCGCGGAATCGCAGAATCGCAGACTAAGAACACTAGGTCTCAGCTACCAGCAGCACTACAATGCGTACTGGGAACAAATCGATAGCCGAGAACACTAAGCCCCGGCCTCCAGCAGCGCTACGAGGCGTACTGGGAAATCAATCGAACCCGAGACCACTATTGTCTCGGCCTCCAGCAGCACTACAATGTGTACTAGGCGCCAAGCCAACATGCATAATAATAAAATAACCGCCTCGCAGGGCGCACCACAACACATGTCCATAAATCCCTAACCCAAGCACAATCACCGCCACAAGTAAAGTTAGCCAGAGCCGTTACCCGACCGCGAGTCGGACACGGGGCATACAGGGACAATCCATACATGTGAGTCGTGCTCGTGTCCTCGGAGGTGTGGATGACCCATCCGAGTTGCCCGATACGGTCTACCCCGGTATCGGACCAAGCTATCCTAAGTTATCATCATGACAGTTCTACTACTAGGCTACACTAATCATGGTTATAGAATTTACAAGTATAAATTAATTAAATGAAATAAGATCCAGTAGAGAGGGCAAGAGCCGTCGATGAGCAAGGGATACTTGCTTAGAGGGCTCGGCTAGGTAAGCAAGTCTTCGACAGTCATGCACCAAGCTAGCACGCCAATCGAGATCCTCAGAACACACAATAAACAATCATCAGCACCAAATAATAAAATAATAGAATAATCACAAGAGATGGCAGAAGGCTATACCGTGTGGGTCCCGCAAGCAGTGCAGGGATCTGGCACGGAAACCGAGGTACGCGGATCGATACGGACACGTAAACCGAGACGCGCACGTATATCGAGACGCGTACGAGAATCGAGAGAACACGAATATCGAGACGAACGAGAAATATGAACATGCACGTAAATCGAGACGACCCAAGGTCTAAGGAGCACGTAAATCGATACGGCACACAAATCGATGTGTGTACGCAAATCGAAATGGTGCAGAGTCTAATGCGACACACAACCGAGGCGGCACGCAAATCGGTGCGTGCACGCAAACCGAGGCAACACAAGATATAATGTAACACGTAAATCGATACGACATGTAAATTGGTACGTGCACGTAAGTCGAGGCGGTATGGGTCACGAGGTAGGCACGAAGGCCGAGACACGAAAATCGAGACGGTGCACAAATCGAGATGGCACGGTGCCCGAGGCAGCGCAGGGCTCGAGGCGTCCCGCTGCCCTAGGCAGCACGTAGACCGAGGTATACGTAAAACGAGGCGACACGTATACCGAGGTGCACACGACCTGAAAACACGAGGAACGAGGAAGTGCACCAACCGAGGTGCGCTGCCCGAGGTGACACGCTGCACAAGGCAGCGCACTGCTCAAGGCAGCACGCTGCCCGAGGCGCACCGATCGAGGGGCTCACTTCCCGTGGAGCTCACAGCCCAAGGGAGGGGGAGAGAGGGTGCGGAGGAGCTCGGCCATGGTCGGGTCAGACCACCGGCGGAAGGGGAACAGAGGGATAGGGGAGAAGGAGCTCACCAAGGGGGTGCTTGGCCAGGTCGAGTCGGCCCCGCGGTGGAGAAAGGACGGCGGAGGCAGCAGCTGCGCCAAGGGACGGGGGAGATGGCGGCGCTGGCATCGGCGGAGGTGGCGGCGGAGGTGATGAAGATGCCGACGGTGGTGGTGGCGGAGGAGGCCGGCCGAGAGGGAGACGGCGACGGCGACGATGATGGTGGCGCTGGTGGTGGCGGCGGCGGCCAGGCGAAGGGGTTGGCTGCGGTGGAGATGGGGGCAGCAGCGGTGGTGGGTGGTGGAGGAGATGGCGACGATGATGGTGGTGGTCGGAGCAGTGATGGTGGCGGTGGAGGCTGATGGCGGTGGCCTCGGAGAAGGGGGGCGGCCATGGGGCTGGTCGCCGGAGATCGGGTCGGGGAGGAGGTTGGGAAGGAGAGGAAGGCCGGAAGATGGAGAGAGTGTGGGGAGAGGGTGAGGAAGAGAGAGAGTTGAGCGGAAGAGAGAGAGTGGTAGAAAAATGGGGGGGAGAGGCTGGTTCTCCAGCACATGAAAGAGAGAGAGAGAGAGAGAGTTAAGAGAGAGGAAAAGTGATGGGATGTGTGAGGGAAAGTGAGGGGTAGGGTTAGGTAATGGGAATAATAATAATAATAATAATGATAATAAAATGGTAATAACAATAGTGGCAAGAATAATAATGTGAATAAAATTCACCCTCAAGAAAATATCAATAAAATTTTAACAATACCCAAATTTAAATTTCCCAAAAATATAAAATACAGTCAGATACCTATTTCAAAAATAGGGATTTGACATCCTATCCACCTTACAAAAATTTCGTCCTCGAAATTTCAAAATTATCAAAATAGAGTTTTCAAAACTAGTACATATATATCTGCCATGAAAACTCTACCCACCTTACAGAAATCAAGTAATACAATAAGAAACGAACAAATTCTCAATATAAGAACATCAAAGGGAACAAGGTCTAGCTAAATAAATCAACTCGCAAGGTAACCCAAAACATCAAAAGAATCTCGAAAATTAAATTCTCGCACACACGAAATAACCCCATAAATCAAAACAAGTACAAAATATCGAAAACAATGTCCAAAAACGTAAAATCCCAACAGCATAAAAATTCGCATAAAATCGTAAAATACAGGATATCTGTCTCGAACCGATGACCGTAGTTCCTAATATCCGAAAAATGTGTCATGATCATTCCTTGCCACGCCATCCGAAATGGCTGTAAAAGATTCACCATGACACTATAATCGAGCGGCTGCAACTTTCGTTACCACGCCGTCAAGGTATACTAGGGTCACCCGGTACTCTTGACAAATACCTAAAACGAATCAAATCCATAACCCAAATATCCGAATCACAAAAATTCACAAAATCTCTAACAATGTAATGAGAGTCCTAGAAAACAATCAAAATCCAAAATCCAGGTGAACCGTAACACACATCCAAAAATATCTTCAACAATAACCACAAGATAGCTTTTCTAGGAAAATACTCCAAACCAAGAATCTACATCAAAATATAATGTATAGAAAGTATATCTATAATCAAAATAATATCTGAAATAGATAATCATGAGTGCGGAACTGTCAGGAATCAAGAAAGCCGAATCGATACGAGAATATCCCTCGGATACTCAACAAATGTTAAAATATCCAATCTCAGAGTCCTGATGACATCTCCATTCCACAGCAATCCAGCCAACGCTCGAAGAGGGCGATAATGATACTAAGTCAACACGAAGTCAACGCACGAAAGGGATAACAAGAAATCAACCAAAACAAAATACCGGTAGAGAGTGCAGAACCCAAGATAAATAATCATGTATCCCAAATGATGGAGATAACATCTCATCAAATAAGGTGATCGACATGACCAACTATAGGATCATATCCATCAAACAAGGATCAGAGGTAGATAACACGAATAAGACATGGCCAAGCAATATAGGTCCAAGTAGAGATGAGGACCAGTTCACAGGTTCAAGGGAGCGAAGGACAAGTGTAACAAGTCGGAATACCAAGAAATAGTAGACTGAGATCAATAATCATGTGATACCAAACAAAATCCCAAAACGAGACCTGCATGGGCCACCACTAAAACGATGTCACGCCCCAGTTCCGAAATACGGGAACGTACACGGCCAGCTACACCGTATAAGGTACGAATACGCTATACGGTGATGACGGCTGTCCAGTCTGGTTGGGTATCCTAGCATGCAATCAATCTATGGCCTAAATCTGATCTCATATCTACAGGTAAATCACAATAAGACAATATCAAGAGAGATAATCATATGAAAAATAGGAAATACTCATATGAAAATCTGGAATCTACAGTACAGGATAATAATGTAGACAAGTATACCTTCCCACAGTTCCTAGCATGGTCTGGAACTGAAGCACACCCTCCAAGTCAAGTCTGGAAGATCCCCCGGGTCGGTCTCAGACAATCTGGGAACAATCCAGGGTTGGTCAGGCCAACCGCAGCAAGTACCAGAAAGGAAGGCTCAAGGACGGGCGAAGAAAACCAGCAGGATAAAATATGACAAGGATAACATCTAAAAACAGTAAATAAAGGTAAGAGATCGTGCGGTACCAACGCACGATAACAATCTACAAGTATAGTGAAGCTAACACAATCACAATCTCCCTAGCATCCACTAACACCTGCACTGCCAGCTGGAAATCAATATCAGCTGGCTAGCAAGCAACAAGCCAAACAACACAGAAAGACAAGCGGCCACACAATGCCTACAGCTTGCTATTATTAGCTAACTAGGGTTATCACAGGCCTAATTACTAACAAGATGCAATGAGACTTCAAAGTCCAGCTCCTGCTTGCTACTACCTGAATGGCCCCAGCAAAAGAAAAAGATAGATATAGCAGGCACACTGCAGTAAGATACATGTGCTCTAAAGAAGTGCCACACTCGACGGAGGGCTGGAAATGCGCTCATCTCGACGGATAGCAACAAACCCCTAGTATATATATAGATACATAGGGCCGGGGTCAGACAAGCAACAGGTCACTGGGAAGTCCCCATGAACTACATGATTAATCTAGTTATTAGCCTAGTCAGTTTCATTATGGATCCCTGACCGTGGTACTCAGAGACCCATGTCCTAGACATGATGCAAGACAAGACTGGACTGGTGGCTTATACAAGCACAATCAAGAGAAATCAACCACGGTGTCAAGACGGGGTCATACTGAGCAAGTCAGGACTAGCTGTCGCAACAGCAATCAAGAGTAAACATGTCATATCGAGAGTACTAGTCAGGAGTACGCCACCACGGGCCACTATCAAGAATCAAGAGTATACATGCCAGGTTTACTGTCAAGTCCAGAGTGCTAGTCAGGAGTGCACCTCTACGGGCCACTAATCAAGAATCAAGACAGGTCCAGGTCATCGTGTAATACCAGGAACAAGGTCAAACCTATCAGTCACAAGAAGTCACACGTGACATGGATATCAAGTCGGTTACAAGATCAAAATCTCTACTATAATAGTCTCTCAAGTACACATGGGAACCTACAACTCAAATCATCAAGTCGGTCCATCCACCAGATCAATCTAGCAAGGGTCTCCCATCCATGATGGAGTGAATATCACGTCAATAAAGACAACCACCAATACCAAGCTTATTCCCCTAACAATGCTAGGCCCTCTGACTCACAAGAATCCTCCAAGTCAATGATCACAAGCCACTAGAAAATAAGCCCCTCAACTACCAAGACACAGCAATCAAACCAGGTTCCCCAACTACCGGAATACACAAAGGTACTAGGTTTTAGGGCATTTGGGAAGTCGAGTAAAAAATCATATAATAATACCCTCGATATTCTCCTCGTTCTACGAAATATTTAAAATCACCAAAATCCAAGAATCCACATAGATCCACCAAGTCAATATCCCGAGATCGTACTCTCCATAATACTCAATCCTCAGTCATATCCACAAGTCACAACTCCCAATACATAGGACAACTGCCAGCTCTATCTAACTCGACTAGGACACCCCCTAGGATGAAGGGTCAGGGGACAAGAGTCTGGTAATAAATATCGCCGGAAGTGGCAAGGATTACACGGACCGTTCTGGAGCAAATCCATAACCCTTAAACCAAACAAGGACCAGGGTTGCAGACCGTCTCCCGAGTGGAACCGCTCTCCTTACGCTATCTGACGTACAAGACAGATCAGGAGCTAGGCGACTGATCTAATCTGGAGTCTACCTAGCAAGCAATGAGATCAGGTATACCATACCAAGGTGAACAGGCACGAGCCCAGTCCAGCAAACCAAAGGAATGGTTCTGCCCAGTCCTTCGAACCAAATTCCCGATCGGGAATTTTGGAAGAATCCGGCAGAGTCTCCTCTGTATTCTGGACAGAAGCTCCCAGCGAGTTGGGGCTAAAATCCACTCGGCGCAACCCGCCGCAGAATCGCAGAATCGTAGACTGAGAACACTAGGTCTCAGCTACCAGCAGCACTACAATGCGTACTGGGAACAAATCGATAGCCGAGAATACTAAGCCCCGGCCTCCAGCAGCGCAACGAGGCGTACTGGGAAATCAATCGAACCCGAGACCACTAATATCTCGGCCTCCAGCAGCACTACAATGCGTACTGGGCACCAAGCCAACATGCATAATAATAAAATAACTGCCTTGCAGGGTGCACCACAATACATGTCCATAAATCCCTAACCCAAGCACAATCACCGCCACAAGTAAAGTTAGCCAGAGCCGTTACCCGACCGCGAGTCGGACACGGGGCATACAGGGACAATCCATACATGTGAGTCGTGCTCGTGTCCTCGGAGGTGTGGATGACCCATCCGAGTTGCCCGATACGGTCTACCCCGGTATCGGACCAAGCTATCCTAAGTTATCATCATGACAGTTCTACTACTAGGCTACACTAATCATGGTTATAGAATTTACAAGTACAAATTAATTAAATGAAATAGGATCCAGGAGAGAGGGCAAGAGCCGTCGATGAGCAAGGAACACTTGCCTAGAGGGCTCGGCTAGGTAAGCAAGTCTTCGACAGTCGCGCTCCAAGCTAGCACGCCAATCGAGATCCTCAGAACACACAATAAACAATCATCGGCACCAAATAATAAAATAATAGAATAATCACAAGAGATGGCAGAAGGCTATACCGTGTGGGTCCCGCAAGCAGTGCAGGGATCGGGCATGGAAACCGAGGTACGCGGATCGATACGAACACGTAAACCGAGACGCGCACGTATATCGAGACGTGCACGAGAATCGAGAAAACACGAATATCGAGACGAACGAGAAACATGAACGTGCACGTAAATCAAGACGACCCAAGGTCCAAGGAGCACGTAAATCGATGCGGCACACAAATCGATGTGTACACGTAAATCAAAAAGGTGCAGAGTCCAATGCGGCACACAACCGAGGCGGCACGCAAATCGGGGCGTACATGCAAACCGAGGCAACACAAGATATAATATGACACGCAAATCGATACGACACACAAATCGGTGCGTGCACGTAAGTCGAGACGGTACGGGTCACGAGGTAGGCACGAAGGCCGAGACATGAAAATCGAGACGGTGTACAAATCGAGATGGCACGGTACCCGAGGCAGCACGGGGCTCGAGGCATCCCGCTGCCCTAGGCAGCACATAGATCGAGGTACACGCAAAACGAGGCAACACGTACATCGAGGTGCACACGACCGGAAAACACGAGGAACGAAAAAGTGCACCAACCGAGGTGCGCTGCCCGAGGTGACACGCTGCACAAGGCAGCTCACTGCTCAAGACAGCACGCTACCCGAGGCACGCCGATCGAGGGGCTCACTCCCCGAGGAGCTCACAGCCCAAGGGAGGGGAAGAGAGGGTGCGGAGGAGCTCGGCCATGGTCGGGTCAGACCACCGGCGGAGGGGAACAGAGGGATAGGGGAGAAGGAGCTCACCAAGGGGATGCTCGGCCAGGTCGAGTCGGCCCCGCGGTGGAGAAAGGACGGCGGCGGCAGCAGCTGCGCCAAGGGGCGGAGGAGATGGCGGCGCTGGCATCGGCGGAGGTGGCGGCGGAGGTGATAAAGATGCCGACGGTGGTGGTGGCGGAGGAGGCCGGCCGAGAGGGAGACAGCGACGACGACGATGATGGTGGCGCTGGTGGTGGCGGCGGCGGCCAGGCGAAGGGGTTGGCTGCGGTGGAGATGGGGACAGCAGCGGTGGTGGGTGGTAGAGGAGATGGCGACGATGATGGTGGTGGTTGGAGCAGTGATGGTGGCGGTGGAGGCTGATGGCGGTGGCCGCGAAGAAGGAAGGCGGCCATGGGGCTGGTCGTCGGAGATCGGGTCGGGGAGGAGGTTGGGAAGGAGAGGGATACCGGAAGATAGAGAGAGTGTGGGGAGAGGGTAAGAAAGAGAGAGAGTTAAGCGGAAGAGAGAGAGTGGTAGAAAAATGGAGGGAGAGGCTGGTTCTCCAGCACATGAAAGAGAGAGAGAGAGAGAGTTAAGAGAGAGGGAAAGTGATGGGATGGGTGAGGGAAAGTGAGGGGTAGGGTTAGGTAATGGGAATAATAATAATAATAATAATAATAATGATAATAAAATGGTAATAACAATAGTGGAAAGAATAATAATGTGAATAAAATTCACCCTCAAGAAAATATCAATAAAATTTTAACAATACCCAAATTTAAATTTCCCAAAAATACAAAATACAGTCAGATACCTATTTCAAAAATAGGGATTTGACACCAGCATCCCGGAGATCAAGCCCAGCATTCCGGAGTAGCCTCCAGAGTTGTACCTACTGGAGGAGATCCCCCAGTTCGGCCCGTCCAGCCTACAGAGCCTGACGATGGCACCTTGGTAGGTCTCATCAGGACCTTGATAGCTTCCCAGGATCGTAGAGGAGACGCCTTACACAAGGCAGTGGCAGATGCTTTGACCAGAGGTGGTCATCCAGGGAACAGCGTGGCCAACAGCTTCAAGCGCTTGAACCCTCCATTCTTCGACGGCAGCGAAGATGCGATTGTCGCGGACGCTTGGCTTCAGGATACCGAGGTGATTCAGGAAGCAGCTAGGACACCTGAGAGTGAGAAGGTGGCGGTGGTATGCCTACAGTTGCTGGACTTGGCTCGCAGTTGGTGGACGGCACAGGCCGTGGGATTAGCAGCGCCGGTCATTTGGGCGGTGTTTAGAGAAAGATTCCAGACGAAGTATTTCGATGCTGTAGCTCGGTATGACCTGCAGACGAGATTTACCAACTTGAAGCAAGGAGTCAAAACGGTCGACGGTTATGCATCTGAGTTTTCTAGACTCAGTAGGTTTGCCCCCACCTTGGTGGCAACCGAGTTTGATAGGGCCCAGCGGTTCCAGCAGGGACTGCATTTGGAGATCTTGTTGGCAGTTGAGCAGTTCAAGCACCAGACATTCGATACAGTATTGAGGGCAGCTAGGAGGCACGAGTACACCTCCCAGAGGATCGTGGATAGGACCGGAGGTAGGAAGCGGTCCCAAAATCAGATGCACCAATTATCAGCTCCAGCCCCGGCAGCTAGGGGTTTGACCATTGGAACTCCGAGGCGGGCGGCCTCAATAACGTCGGTTCAGCATTCATTCCCGACGTACCCGCAGCAGCAGAAGCAGAAGCAGACTTCCACGATGGGATGTTCTCATTGCGGGAAGCCAGGACACGTGGTAGCAGATTGTCGCAGGACGCAGAAATTGTGCCTGGCTTGTGGAACGGCAGATCACAAGATAGGAGCCTGCCCGAATAGGGGTAGTTCATCCTCTTCCAACCTAACCAGTCTATCGGTTAGGGGACCAACACCTATGCGGCAGCAGCAGTACCCGAGGCCATTGTTCCCTCAGGTCTAGGCATTTCAGCAGTAGAACCAGCAGCAGTACACCCAGGCCCAAGTGCAGAGCAGGCATAGAGGTTTCCAGCAGAGGGGACCCACAACCAGAGGACAAGGTCAGGCAATGATGATGGCTATGGAAGAAAAGGTTGCACCAGGTGAGGTAGTGGCAGGTACTATTCTCGTCAACTCCTCTCCAACATCGGTATTATTTGATTCTGGTGCATCGTATTCATTCATGTCTGTACGATTCGTGACACAGATAGGATTGGAGCCCGAGTCATTATCAGTGAGGCTCAATATACTTACTGGTAATGGTCTTGTGGGAGTAGATCGAGTGTTTTCCTCAAGTTGGATCGTAGTTAGCGGTAGAGAGTTCCCCGCTAGATTTATAGAGTTCCCTATGGCAGATTATGATGTAGTCTTAGGCATGGATTGGTTGAGGAACCAGTATGCTAGGATAGACTGCCATGTAGGCAGGGTTGTCTTTAGTATTCCAGGCGAGCCAGAGTTTTTATTTTCCAGAGGCGCAGTGGAGCCATCTTCTCCAGTATTGCGGATGGCAGTAGCAGCAGTACAGTTACCCAGGATAGTTGAAGAGTTTCCAGATGTCTTCCCAGAGGAACTTCTAGGGATGCCGCCAGAGCGGGAGATTGAGTTCACTATAGACTTGATCCCCGGGATAGCACCAGTATCAGAGCAAGTCTACAGGATGGCGCCTTCAGAGTTAGAGATTTTGTATAAGATGATTGAAGAACTCAGGACCAAGGGATTCATCCGTGCAAGTAGATCACCTTGGGGAGCCCCGATGCTTCTTGTAAAAAAGAAGAATGGTACGTCCAGGCTATATGTAGATTATCGTACCTTGAACTCAGTAACAATCAAGAACAGATACCCTCTCCCGAGGATAGATGACTTGTTTGATCAACTCAAGGGGGCTTCAGTGTTTTCGAAAATAGACTTGCGGTCAGGATACCACCAGATCAGAGTCAGAGAGCAGGACATCCCGAAGACAGCATTCAGATCTAGGTATAGACATTGGGAGTTCCTTGTTATGCCCTTTGGAGCGACCAATGTGCCAGCTATATTCATGGACCTCATGAATCGTATTTTCATGCCTTACTTGGATCAGTTCATGATCGTGTTCCAAGATGATATTCTGGTCTAAAGCAAGAGCGAAGCAGAGCATGAGCAGCATCTCAGAATCGTCCTTCAGATGCTTAGAGAGCATCAGTTATATGCCAAGTTCAGTAAATGTGAGTTCTGGCTCGATCGCATTTCGTACTTGGGTCACATCATTACCCGAGGAGGAGTGGAAGTGGATCCCCAGAAGATTGTGGCTATCGAGACATGGCCAGTACCTAGCTCAATGGTAGAGGTTCGCAGCTTTCTTGGATTAGCCGGCTACTACCGGCGATTCGTTTCAGATTTTGCCAGGATTTCGACGCCGATGACCCAGTTGACCCGCAAGGATGTGCAGTTTGCTTGGACAGCAAAGTGTCAGAAATTATTTGAGAAGTTGAAGCGAGGTTTGATAACGGCTCCTATTCTCATACTTCCAGATGGGATCGGAGGATTCACAGTTTATTGCGACGCTTCAGGCAGAAGATTGGGGTGTGTCTTGATGCAGCATGGAAAGGTAATATCTTATGCATCACGTCAACTTCGTGATCATAAGAAGAATTACCCGACCCATGACTTAGAACTGGCAGCAGTAGTATTTGCACTTAAGCTTTGGCGGCACTACTTGTACGGAGACAGAATGGAGATATTTACCGATCACAAGAGCCTGAAGTATGTTTTTACCCAGAAGGACCTTAATATACGGCAGAGAAGATGGCTCGAGCTACTGGTGGACTACGATATGGATTTACAGTATCACCCAAGGAAGGCCAACGTTGTAGCAGATGCATTGAGCATGAGAGCCGAAGTTTACTTCCTAATGGCACAACCAGAATTATTGGCAGATCTTCAGAATATGGGAATTGAAGTGGTTCTTCCTACCAACGTGGCATTGATGGCCAGTCTACAGGTTCAGTCCGGCATAGTTGAGAGGATCCGGAGAGCGCAGTCAGCAGATTCCAAGCTTCAGCGACTCAGAGCAGAGTGTGAGGCAGGAAGAAGGCCATAGTTATGTATCCATGAAGATGGTACACTTCGACACGGCACTCGTCTTTGCGTACCCAGTGGAGATATCAGACAGGAGGTCATGGCAGAAGCTCACAGTTCACAGTATTCTATTTATCCCGGTGGTACGAAGATGTACCGTGACATTCATCAGCACTTCTGGCGGAATGGCATGAAGAGGGAGATAGTCCAGTTTGTCTCTCTATGTTTGGTTTGCCAGCAGGTTAAAGCTGAACATCAGAGGCCCGCTGGACTTATTCAGCCCTTGTCGATTCTGGAATAGAAGTGGGAGCATGTGACCATGGATTTTGTGACTGGATTGCCTAGATCCCCAGCTGGTCGAGATGCTATTTGGGTTATAGTTGACAGGCTCACGAAGGTGGCTCATTTTCTCCCATTCAGAGTTGGGCAGTCTACGGCTCAGCTAGCAGAGATGTACCTCAGGCAGATTATCAGGCTTCACGGTGTACCTATCAGTATCACCTCGGACCGAGATTCAAGGTTTACGTCACACTTTTGGCGCAGCTTGCAAGAGATTTTGGGAACTCACCTTCAGTTTAGCTCAGCTTATCATCCACAAACAAATGGCCAGTCGGAACGTACAATCCAGACTCTTGAAGATATGTTGAGGTCTCGTACCCTTGACTTCGGTGGTTCATGGAAGGATCATCTGCACCTGGTAGAATTCTCGTACAATAATAGTTTCTAGGCCAGTATTCAGATGGCCCCGTTCGAGGCCTTATATAGCAGAAAGTACAGATCCCCATTAGCCTGGGATGATGTCGGAGAGAGGCAGATGCTTTGTCCAGAAATGATTGCTCAGACAGTTGAAGTGGTCAGAAGGATCAGAGATCGTCTTCGAGTGGCCCAAGATCGCCAGCGCCATTGGGCCGATGCTCATCGGCGTCCCTTAGAGCTTACTATCGGCGACCATGTATTCCTTAGGATCTCGCCTAACCGCGGCGTCATTCGCTTTGGCGTACGGGGAAAGCTTAGTCCTAGGTATATAGGGCCGTTCGATATCCTGGAGCGAGTAGGAGATGTATCATATCGTCTCGCTCTTCCGCCGTCGCTAAGTGAGGTACATAATGTATTCCATGTGTCCCAATTACGACGGTACATCCCGGACCTGAGCCATATCCTGGACCATTCGGAATTGGTTGTTGGTACCAACCTTTCGTATGAGGAGAGGCCCGTGTCTACATTGGACCGGAGAGAAAAGATACTCAAGAACAAGACTATTAGCTTGGTCCGTGTTGCTTGGGGTCATCACTCTCTAGGTGAGTCAACGTGGGAGCGTGAAGACGACATCCGATCGCGATATCTCGACTTGTTTGACTCATAAGGTATAATGTCTTCCATATGCCTTATGCTTTCCATCCCTTGCTTGCATGTATGATTGTTTGATTGTTTGCTTAGTGTAGCTTAATTTTGGATAGTATAGCTGGCTCCTACATCTCTAAGCATCTTGATTTAAATTCTGAGGATGGAATTCTTTTAAGGTGGGTAGAGTTGTAATGCCCGTATTTCAGAATACGTATTTTGATTAGGCTTATATGTATTTCGGACCTGTATTTTATTTTCTCGAATTCTGGCCTGTAATTGTGTTTTGGTTTAACTTGTAGATTCTGGTTTTCTCGTAAAATGGGTTTTGGACCTGGCGTGGTTTTATTTTATGGAGAAGGAATTGGTTTGGTTTGGTTTGGTTTGCATTGGACTACCTTAGCTAACCTCCACCCTCAACACAACATATCATCCCTCACTAAAACTCCACCTAACTTTCTCTCTCCTCATAACTTCCATTAATTTTCTTCATCTTCTTCTTCCTTCCTCCACCAACACCATAGGCAAGTGCACCTTGCCACCAAATAAGCACCCTATTTTATTTGTCTATTAGCTAGATTAGGCCATAGTGAACAACATTAGAACTTGGCATTTTGTGATTTGGAGCTTCCATTTTTCTAGATCTAAGTTTTAATCATTTTCGGATTTTCTTGGTTTTGATCTATTAAACTTAGATTTTTCCTTATTTTGAGGTTTCCATGTGGAAGAGAATTCAATTTTACACAAGTTAGAACTTTGAAAATCCAAATTTTGTTTTGTTTTGGCTAAGTTATGAAGATTTGAAATTTAGGGTTCTTGGGGTCTTTCTCTCGGCCTGATGGAGAAGATGACCCTCGGTCTGCGCTCTTTAGCGCAAGGCCGGACTGCGCAACTCCTCGTCCAGCGCTTTGTGCTGGGCTGACTTGCGCTGGCGCTCTATAGCTCCAGCGCCTTCTCTCCATTGGCGCGCTTGACCTCAGCGCAGCTCGCTCCCCAGCACGGCTTGGCTCCAGCGCAATCCAACCCTAGCGCAGCTCACCCCAGCGCAGTTCGTTTCCAACGCAACCCAATCCTGCGCAGCTCGCTCTCAGCGTAAGCCGACTCTAGCGCAACCCAACCCTTGTGCAGTTCATTCCCCTGCGCAGTTCATTCCCCTGCGCAGTCCATTTCCCCCAGCGCAATCTGATCCCCTGCCCAGTTCATTCCCATGCGCAGTTCATTCCCCTGCGCAGTCCAATTCCTCCAGCGCAATCTGATCCCCTTTGCAACCTGTTCCCCGTGGTGTTTTGGTTTTATTTCTTTGGACTTGGCTTCTCTTTGTGGATTGGAGTTTTGAGATCTTACTTCACACCACACGACTGTCTTGACCCCACACGACCTGGCACGGTTTTTGATGTTTTGCTTATGACTAGTACGGTCTTCGTGCTTTCTGTAATTTATGATCCTAGTACTTTCTGATCTTTTTAGTAGTGACCCGATGGGGTGCGCTCTTAACTTGTAAACTATGATTTATGATTAATCTTATAACTGGATAACTTGGTAGTGGCCCGTAGCGGTGCACTCCTGACTTGTAACTTGACTTGACTTGACTTGATGCTGTTACGATGGCTAACTTGACTCATATAATCAACTCTGACGTCGTGGGTGTTCATTCTTGCTGCTTTGTGCAATCCACTTGTCTTATCTGGCATCATGTCTAGGACGTGACTCCCTGGTTACCACGATCAGGGATTCACACTAAATATGGATTAGACTAATGACTAGATCAAACTATAGTTCATGAAGAATTTTCAGTCACAGGCGATCTCGTTATCTGGGCGCTTTAAACGGACTTGTAGCCTGCCGACGAGTAGGGCACATTTCCAGCACACTGTCATGTGTTGCACCCTCTAAGTCACCTAAGGGTATATCGTCTCCTGGGCGATGTACCCAACCATACTCTCAACCCGCGGAAGGATAACTGGATAGTCTGCAGGGCTTGGGACTGGAAATTTCTCATTTGCATCTTGTTAGTAATAAGGCTTGTGATAACCCTAGTTAGTTAAGTAGTAAGCCTTAGTATTTGCTTGGCCGCTTGTGAATGGATGGTGTTCAGCTTTGTCTAAGTCTTGTCTAGTCCCTGTACCCGGTACCCCTGAACATGATTGTTTTACTTATCTTTAACAATAAATGGGTAGAGACAAAGTGCTATTCAGGCGAAGGGTTACAACCCCGGTCCTTGTTTGGTTTACGGGTTGTAACCTGGCTTCCGGAATGGTTCCACGTCCCTAGTCATTTATTGTCATGTTGTACTCTTTATTACTTGTACTTTTCTTCCACTTTCTTATGTTCTGATATGCTAGCTTTTGTTCTTATTTCGTAGCCTCCTTTGTGGCACTTGCTCTTTTTGGGGTTTGACCCAGCTGGTTTTGTGTGGCCAGATTTCGGAGCAGCTCCCGAAGATCTACCGAACATCCAGCCCGATGGTGGCGACTAGAAGGAACCCGGGCTACGAGTGGGTTTTTCCATTTTGTTTCGCTCACTACATTGTAAAATTATTCTTTTGAGGTGTTTACCCGACGAGTACCTGTTAGCTCGATGCATATTTACTTACTGTCTGTCTACGGGCTATAACATGATTAACAAATCCTAGGGTTGATCATGTATGACTGAACTCTTGCTAGTCTTGACATTTTGTACGACTAGCTTCATGATCATCCAATATGTAATATTTGGGACACCTTTTATTGTATATTTGGTGGTCTAACATCTTGTAACTATATTACTTGCTTGAGATTGAGATAATAGGCTTGACCTTAAGAGACCGTTGGCTTGTAGTAAACCCTCATATCTAGACAGCCGTGACCGTATAGCGAGGTGGATTTCATTTCAATATACGTAGCTGGCTATGTACGCCCCCGCTCTCCAGTATTCTGGTTCTGGGGCGTCACATGATACCAAATAACTATTTTACCCCCATTTTACTTGCTGTTTTTAGACCGTTGGAATAGTATTTTGGTCATTTTGCTAAAAATGACCAAAAATATCCTTATAACAACTCTTTTTTAGGATAAAATATGTCATTTTGCACCCCCAAAAAACCTATAAACAGGCCATAAATCTTCAAACTTAATCACACAACATTTTTTTTTCTCTTACAATTTTTGCAAGCAAACTCGTGTGAAGAGACGATTTATATCATGGATAATAATCAACTACCGCAGCAACCACAACCTCAACCGGCACCGCAAAAAAAGTTTGAATCAAATTTGAAATTTTGGCATCATTTTAGCGGAATTTACAATGAGCGTGCAAGTGGCGGTACTGAAAGAAGATACTCCACTAATGTTCTTGTTGTATGTTTGCATTGTAGAAAACAATTAAAATGGGACCATAGCCATGATATAGGAAAGCTATGCCGACATTTAAAATCATGTATCAACATCTAGTATTATTGTATGAGTCATTAATCGCAGTTTATGTACTAATAATCTTGTATGAGTCTTTGTAATGTTGTATTAGTCATTAATCGCAGTTTATGTATTAGTCATTAATAGCAGTTTATGTATTAGTCATTAATCGCAGTTTATGTACTAGCAAATCTTATATTAGTCATTCAATTATCTAATTTGTACTTTTTGTAGAACCTAAATGGTAGAAAGTAAAATAAATTCCTTTTACTAATTTATTTTTAGTTGCTATCTTTTTTGGTCATTTAAAAAAAATTAGAAAGCAAATCATGTATTAGTCATTCATTTTTATTTAAACTCAAAACCGGGCTGTCCGGTCCAACGTTGAATCGGCATGGCCCAGGCCCGGTTCAGTCCGGCCCGACCAAACTGGGCCCCGGGTCCGGGCTGGGTCCAGCCTTCCCCCCCTCCGGATTAGCCTGGCCCGGCCCGTCCCGCTTGTACGAACGGTCTAAGGCCGACCCGGACCGGGCCCGGTCAAACCTGGTTGGACCTGGGCCCGGGCCGGCCCAGACTGGCCCACCCAACACCTTGATCTACGTGTACCTTTTAGTTAAATATATTCATCAAATTATATGTTAAATTTATATATCTTTACTAAAAATAATGATTGTAACCATTTATAATTTTTTACAACCACATAATCGAGTTTGTAATTATTTAGAGGTATTTATAACTAAAATGTCAATTATAATCAACTACACCAAATTGAACTATCATATTACTTTAGTATTTTTTACTTTATATTTTGACATATATTTATGTAACGGGTTAAATATTTAAGTTACTCTAAGATGTAGGACTTGCATTCGGTCTATATATCCGGTTTGATTCAACCGAATTGTATCTAACAACCTCAACCTCCATAGAGCCATACTACATAATCTTAAAATTGCAATTGTCTGAACCTTGGGGTCTGTTTGGTAACGGTGTTTTCACCGATTTTGGAATATTTTTGAACCGGCCGTTTATGGAAATCCATGCTTGTTAATTTTTTTAGGCACGAATTTTGGTCGGCTCAAACCCCCCCCCCCCCCCCCCCCCCCACCCCCACCCCAAAAAAAAAATCGGTGTAATGTAATTTTAGATGGCTTTATAAACATCCTAAATCGGTAGGTTTGAGGAATTTTATTATTTTATCCATTTATATCATCAACAAATATATATAATTATAACTACTAATACTCTTCTCTCTTTAATTTTATTAATGTAAAATACTTTTAGAACAGCTCGTTAGGGAATTACCAAGCATGGATTGGACTGGTTTAAAAGTCGCTACTTGAAAACCATCCAAAATTGGACCCCTCATAACTACTCAAAATCGGTACTCTAAAAACACCATATAACCGCTACCCCTACAATTGTCAAACCCCTTAGTGAATTATTATTTTAATTTGGTCTTGTCCACAAACCACATAATATTTAGTAGAGAATACTAAAAGTTGAATCGTGACAATGGAACATAGTAACACAAAACTAGGTTATGAGAGGGAGAAGACTCATCAGTCAGGAGAATTAAGATGGGAGGGGTGATATTGTGGATAGAATATATTTAGGGTTAGTGTTGAGTTAAGACCTAGATAGCTAGGTGTTTATACATGGTAGTTGACAAATTTGTATTGTTATTCAATTTCTGTTGTTCAAACCGCAAAAGAAAATGTACCGTATTGCAAAATGAACCGTCTCCCCAGTAACCAAACAGAAATAGTCCAATTTGTTATGTTTCGTTTAGGTTTTTAAACGGAGACTTGGACTACATAGAAGTATATCTTACCAACTCGTACAGTATTTACGTATTTTATTTCTATTTTTATTTTCTTGTCATATGGTTACAGTCATCTACTGCTTTACCTATTTTTTCGTTATACGTGCACGTAGAATTGTTCATATTTTTTATTATTGTTTGTCGTAGTAGATACCTTATTGTAGACATGCCGCTACATCAAAGTTCACTACCAAAATAAGTCATATCAGCGACGAGTTTAGCGACGTTTTCATTAAAACGTCGCTATTATTTGGCAATTTAGCGACGTATAATTCTTACGTCGCTGGACGTCACTACTACCAACGTTCAGCGACGTATTGCGACTAATTTTTTTATAACAAAATTTTACGTCACCCAAAAGTCGGTAAACGTCGCTATTGTTTTACTATTAGCGACGTTTTTCCGACACTAGAATACGACGTCGCTATATTTTTAGAATATAGCGACGTTCAGCGACGTCTTTCAATGACGTCGGTAAATCTTTTCCATTAACCCGATCGGGTTTTCCTTTCCCCCCATTCTCATACAAAAATTTTCTAAAAAATTTGTTTTCCCCCCATTCTCCGCCGTCGCCCAGCCCCCTCCTCCACCGCCTCTTCGAGCTCCTCCTCCTCCTCCACCGCACCTTCTCCTCCACTGACCTCCTCCTCCTACTCCTCCTCTGCCGACCGGCCTCCTCCTCCTTCTCCTCGTTGCTGCGTGCTCCTCCTCCTCTCCGAGCTCCTCCACCGACCCCTCCTCCTCCTCCACCGTGAGCTCCTCCTCCTCCTCCTCCTACTCGGGCATCCCAAGATCCCCTCCTCCTCCAACCGAGCTCCTCCTCCTCCAACCGCCTACACGCACCGCGGAGCTCCTCCACCGCGAGCTCCTTCTCCTCCTCCTCTCGGCCACCCACTTCCTCTATCAGCCCCAAAGCTCAGGTAAACCCTAACCCGATATCTCTAGTAGCCATTTGACATGGACACGACACAGACACGAATACGACACGAACATATATAATATATGTGCTAATTCTCTTTGAGCAGTTATGTCATTTTATTTAATAGACTAGACCCGATATCTCTGGATATTACATGGAAACGACACAGACACGAATACGACACGAACATATATAATATATTTTCAATGTTTAATAGACTGGACCTAATATTGAACTTTTGTCAAAAATATAAATTTGATAAACATACACTGAATTTTTACATTTCAATCATTTACAACAAAATACATCACTAAATTGTTACATTTTAATCATTGGGTATGTAATATCACAGAATTGTGAAAGCGTTGGAACAAAGGCCTCGTTTGGTTCACGAAATGGAAGGAAAAGGAAATCAATTCCTTGGCATTTCCTTTCCTTTGAAAAATTGCAATTCCCACTGATTTTCTTTTCTATTGTTTGGAAATGGCAAGGAATTTGGAAAGAAAAGTGAATACTTTAATATGGAAAAGTGTTTCCTTGCTTGGATGGATGTAGTCACTTTTCCCCCTAATTTCCTTTCTATTGGGAATCATTTTCCTTTCCTCCTCAATTTCTTTGGCATCCAAACGTAGGAAAGTAATCACTTTCCTTTCCCAATATACATGATTAGAAATGATATCCCAAATTGAGGATACCTGAATATTTTAGTTAACCATAGTGAATATATATCTGAAATTCTTAAGAAAGAACATACATACTAAGACTGAGATGAATTGAACTAGAAAGAAAACAAATTGTTTTTTTAGAGAAAACTAAACTGAGAGAAACATGTATTTAAGTACTGTTCCCAACTTGAGATTTTGGAAACACTTGAAAAGGATTTCCCTTTTGAAAGTCTCATATGTAGTTATGTTTCTCTAAGAGAAGAGCCTTGTCCAACTTTGTATTAATTCTTTCTAAATCGAGTTAGTTATCCTTCTTCCTTCATGATTAAAGTTCGGTCATCATAGTCATGATTATGGATATCCGATATCTTAACCAAAGTGAAATATATCTGAAATGTTAATAACATACATCTTATGAATTAAGCAAGGAAGTAAACAAACACAAATGATCCGAGAAATTGTATACGAGCACATTGGACTTGGACACGAGCACATTGGACTTGGACACGATACATTAGACTTGGACTATTAATCTAACATATAGCTCATAGGAATGGTCGATATTACCGATTTCGATATCGATACTCATAGGAATGGTATGTTACCGATTTCGATATCGATGCTCATAGGAATGGTCTGATACCGATTTCGATATCGATACTCATAGAAATGGTCGATATGACCGATTTCAACAACGATACTCATAGGAATGGTGTGAAGCTGATTTCGATATCGATACTCATAGGAATGGTCTGATACCGATTTCAATATCGATACTCATAGGAATGGTGTGATACCAATTTCGATATCGATACTAATAGGAATATCCTCAAATGGTCCCCTGCAGTAGGCAGTAAGGGCATTTCAAGTATATATTTCCTTACCTTATTGGTGTGATATCGATTTCGATATCGATACTAATAGGAATATCCTCAAATGCTATCACTTTCACAAGTGTTTCAACGATGTGCTTGTATCTATCTTACAGAATTATCCTCAAATGGATATGGAGCTGAATTACTATCTGCAAAATTATTCGTGGATGTATAACTGTCATCCTGATGACATATGCGATGTGCGGGATGAATTCATAGAGGGTGTACACCAGTTCCTGTAGTTTGCCAAGGCGTTCCCCCAGTACATGGATGGTACCAAAATTAAGTGTCCATGTGTGAGATCTCGTAACTTGAAATATCATCCAGAAGTGGATGTCACGTATCATTTATACTCGAAGGGTTTCATGCCGAATTACTATCAGTAGAGCGAGCACGGAGAACTTGTGTCTTTAGCATCGGAGTACGAGCCTTATGTGGATGTCCACAACAACGCTCCTTACGACGATGGATTGGTGAACATGGTTTTTGACGCGGCCGGGCCTAGTTTCGATCTGGATGATCATGATGAACCTGAGGAGGCACCGAACCCCGATGCTGCATAGTTCATGGAGTTGCTGGAGAATGCAAGAACTCCATTATATCCTGGTTGTGAGGATCATTCATCGTTGGAGGTGGTTACAAGATTGTTGAGCATCAAGTTCGATTTTAACATGTCGCAAGATTGCTACAACCGTCTTATGGAGTTGCTTATAGAAATATTGCCTGAGGGTGCGAAGTTGCCTAAAGACTTCTACCGGTCTAAGAGGATGGTTAGATCGCTCTGGATGGGATACAAAAAAATCGTGCCTGTCGCAACGGGTGCATGTTGTACTACAAAGACGACAAGGATGAAGACGCCTGCAGATTTTGTGGTGTCGATCGCTATAAATCATGTGGTAGAGGAAAGTCTATCGGTGCCAGGAAGCCTACCTCTTCGATGCACTACTTGCCGTTGACGCCGCGGTTGTAGCGGTTGTTTATGATGAAGGAAACTGCAGAAAACATGAGTTGGCATAAGCGGGAACATACCGAAGGAGTGTTGGATCACCCATCTGATGGAGAAGCATGGAAGCACTTTGATCGAGAGTATCCGAATTTTGCTTCTGATCAGCGTAATATCAGATTGGGTCTCTGCTCCGACGGTTTTACCCCATTCGGACTTTTGGGATCCCAGTATTCGTGTTGGCCTGTGATCGTCACCCCGTACAATCTATCACCTTGGATGTGCATAAAGACTCCGTATATGTTCCTCACCGTTATTATCCCAGGTCCGAACAATCCGAAAAGGAACATCGATGTGTATTTATAGCCATTGATTGAGGAGTTGAATCATCTGTGGGAAGTAGGTTCCAACACGTACGATGTATCTAGAAAACAAAACTTCCAGTTGCGGGCAGCACTTATGTGGACCAACAACGACTTTTCGGCCTATGGAATATTATCTGGATGGAGCACGCATGGTCGTCTTTCATGTACGTATTGCATGGACAGCACTAAGGCTTTCTGTTTGAAATACGGAGATAAACCGTGCTTCTTCGATTGTCATCGACAGTTCCTGCCGAAGGATCATCCGTACCGGAGGAACATGAATGCTTTTCATGCTAGCGTTGTGGAGAAGGCTAATCCCCCGCCAAGGTAGCCCGGATACACGATATGGGAAGAGGTAAAAGATTTACCAATAGCTATTGAGCAGCCTGCTACGGGCTACAAGTGTGACGGATTTGGTCGCACTCATAACTGGACGAAGAGGAGTATATTCTGGGATCTTCCATATTGGAGCACCAATCTGATTAGACATAACCTTGATGTCATACATATCGAGAAGAATGTGTTTGACAACATAATTAATATTGTAATGGACGTAAAGGGGAAGACGAAAGACAATCCAAAGGCTAGATTGGACTTGGATGAAATATGTAGACGTCCTGCATTGCATTTGATAGAGGACGGGAATGGGAAGTTGAAGCAGCCTAAGACAATTTTCTCACTGGAGAAGGAGGATAAAGTGAGGCTTTGTAGGTGGATTCAAGGTCTGAAATTTCCAGATGGGTATGTTTCGAACTTGAGAAGATGCGTCGACCTCAAGGAGAACAAACTAACAGGTATGAAGAGCCATGATTGTCACGTATTCATGGAGCGGTTAATTCCGATTGTATTTTAGGAATTCTTACTGCAGGCAGTTTGGGATCCATTGACGGAGCTTAGCATATTCTTCAGGGACCTTTGTTCTAAGAAATTGCTCGTTGATCGTCTAAAAAAGCAAGAGAAGGACATTGCGATAACACTGTGCAAGCTAGAGAGGGTGTTCCCTCCTAGATTCTTCGACTCTATGGAGCATTTGCCGATTCATCTTTCCTACGAGGCACGTATTGGTAGATCCATCGAATATCGATGGATGTACCCGTTCGAGCGACATTTGAATCACCTAAAAAGAAAGGTGAAAAATAAGGCTCGGGTCGAGGGTTCTATTTGTGAAGCCTATATTCTCGAGGAGATTACAAATTTCTGCTCCTCCTATTTCAAACCTCATGTTGCTACGAATAGAACGAGGGCTCCGAGAAACGATAACGGATATCAAGAATTTAATGATAGAATACTGAAAGTATTCAATGCGTCCGGAAAGCCTTCGGGGAAAATGAAGAAGAGATATTTGAATGACGAAGAGCTAAGGGCTGCTCAGTTGTATGTATTACTCAATTACGACGAGGATGAAGTAGAGAAGCTAGAGGGGTAAGTAAGGAATGATGAGTTTACGCCATCTCAATGTAATAGTATAAGCTAATATTATTGTACTAATCGACGGTTGCTTCGTTGTTTTCCAGTACATATAATGATGAGTTGAGGCTGGTTAGACCCTACCTAACAGATGAAGCATTAGAACAAAAAATGAGACGTCATTTTCCTTCTTGGTTGAGCGAATATGTAAGTAGCTCGGTAATTATTGGCCTCTTCTAATGCAACTGCACAATAAATAACTTATTATCTCTTCTTTGATATTCAGGTCGATCGTCTAATTTCACCCGAGATTGAATTAATTAGAACTCTTGCCAAGGGACCAATTACTTTTGTTAAAATATGGCCAAGTTACTGTGTCAATGGCTTCCGGTTCAAGTCGACAAATGCTCCGATCAGAGACAGCTTCCTGGATCTTGATTCCATAAAAAAAAAGTTGTTTGTGTATCAAGTCTTCGAACTACAAAGACGTCGATCCAGGAAATGATTTCTTTGGCATCTTGCGAGAGATTGTGGAGTTGTCATATAATAATGGCAGAGAACCTGCAAAGATCGTGTTGTTCAAGTGTGAATGGTTCGATCCGATTGAAAATCAAGGTAAGAAAATTGACAAGCATGGTCTTGTGGATATAAACTACAAGCGTAGATATCAAGGCTACGAACCGTTTGTCCTAGCAACTCAGGCTCAACTCGTGTACTTCACAGCTTATCCGAGACGGGGAGCAACAAAGTCTGACTGGTGGGCAGTATGCAAGACTAAAGCTTGAGATACTTTTGATGTTGACAAAAAAGCTTACCAGGAGGACGAGCTACCTCTTGTAAACAATATTGTCGATGTGGACTCCACAGAAGTTACGTATTACATGACACATAATATAGAAGATGTAGAATTATCCGAAGAGGAAGACGAAGCCGACTAAGGCGAAGATAAAAGTGAAGATGAGGAGGAAGAGGAAGATGAGGTCGAGGAAGACGAACAAGATGATTATTCTGAAGATGATTGAGAGAGATATACTTATCTGAACTTAGATGTTTCTTCTAGAATATATTATCTGGACTTAGATATTTATTGTAGAATGTATCATCATATGTTGTCTTGGTTACTATCTTGTCTTTGTTGTACTTTCATATTTCTAGTCTCTATTATTTGTTGTACTTTCATATTTCTAGTCTCTATTATTTGTTGTATTATCATATGTTGTTATCAGGTATGGTAAGTCGTCGCGGATCGTTCCGAAAAGGGGGACGACGAGGTCATGATCCTCCGGTACTTCCTGCAGGTACTGCTAGAGGACGAGGTTTTCCTTCGGTACCTCCTACTGGTACCGGCTCTGGATCCTCGTCGTCGATTACTCCTCCATATCGGACAGTAGCTGGGCCTGCTGGAACGACGTCATATGGCATATCTCCTGGGACGAGTAGTTCCAGGCCTAATGAGAGTGCTCGCCCGTCTAGCGTTCTTGCTGCTGATACGACGATGGAGACGGATGAGCAGATGGCGGAGGCTGTACCGACGGCCGAGGCGGCTACGTCGACGGCCGACTAGCATCATGCAGATGATGCGTGCGCACCTCGGAGGAGAGGAGGACGGAGATCTGGGCCGACGGTACAAAGTAGATGTTTTAGTTTATAATTTTTTTCTGTTTTTATCATAAATTAACTTTTTTTATGAATATAATATGTTTGTATAGATATCGTCCCCCAGAGGTACAGAGACGCTTAGGCCACATGCTGAGGCATAATTATGATGGTCCTTGGATTAACTACTCTGATGCTCCAAACGAAAGGAAGAACTACTGGTTTACGCACTTCAAGGTTAAAATAGATTTGCTTTTAATATGAATCATATAATTAATACATATTATATATAACTGATAAATATTTGGTTTGCGCTCTTCTAGGATATGGTTTTCTATCCACCGCACCGGGCCGAGCTTATCGAGGGGATGTTTCCTGCCGTCGCTGCCAAGCTGATCCGCGACGCTATTAATGATCAAAAGGATCGTGATCGTGCCAGAAAGTCGATCCAAGGTTGGATCACCCCTGATCAGTGGAATGCGATGAAGGCTCGATTCGACGAGCCAAAGTACAAGGAAAAGTCGGAGAAGGCCAAGGCGGCTAGGTAACATGCCTCGAAGTGGTGCGGTGGGTCGATTCCGATGACGGAACATTTTCGTAAGTATTACAATACGTTATCTTAATTTAATACTTCGTTTCAATTTTAATATAACTTAGTAAATATGATGCAAATAAATATTCATGTAGTTAGTAATAATAAGTACATTAATTAGAAATTAGAAATTATATAGTACTATCCATACTTTCTAGGACGAGTATCAGAGGCTGTGGGAACGGGCGGCTGCTAGTGCACCTAATGTAGGAGAGGCTGGTACTTCCTCACAGCCCACTCAAGCTCCGTCGACGGACGAGCTATGGATGACCGCCGCTGGTAGACTCCATAGGGGTACATACTACGGTACGGTATCCTATGGCGCCCTAGTTGCGACCCAGTCCTCTAGGGCATCTCCTGCTAGTGTGAATGGTCCACAGCCATCCCAGGAATCTGCCCGTGTCTACCAGATGATGGAGTCTATCTGTGACGACCTGCTACAACAGATCGAGGAGCAGTCTCAGCACCCTACGGACGATCCTGTGCTGCTAGCACGATTGGATGCGCTCGACCACGGCATTATGGAGCTCATGGAGACGACTGAGAGGACAGAACGCAGCATTGGAGGGTTAGAGCGTACGGTGACGGAGCTGCAGACAGCACAGGTGACCATGACCGATAGGCTGAGATTGGTGACAGATTCGATGGTCCAGAGCAGTGATAGACTGTTATCTACCATGGATTCATACAACCAGCGACTTACAGCGTTGGGGCGTGCTGGTCCTCCGGGTGCACCTTCATCGTCGTCGACTCCGCCGCCTCCACCGCCTTCTTCATCGACACCGACTCCACCGACGTCACTGCCTGCTCCATCGGTATCGATTTCACTTGAGGAGTATGAGTTATTCTTATCCCTTCGTCGCGACGGTGCCCCTCCTGCACCAGATCCCTAGTAGTCCTAGTTAGGACTGTTTGTTTGTGTTTGTTTGATCCTTTGTTTGTGACTTGGATATTTGTTGGTTGTGTAGACTTGGATGTTTGGATCCTATTTGTTGGATCCTATTCTATTTGTTGGTTGTGTGTAGACTTTAGTTATTTGGTTGTAGACTTTGTTATTTGGTGTAGACTTGGTTATTTGGATACTTGTTGGTTGTGCATATTCTATTTATTGGATCCTATTCTATTTGTTGGATCCC
This sequence comes from Iris pallida, assembly GCA_029216955.1. NCBI lineage: Eukaryota > Viridiplantae > Streptophyta > Magnoliopsida > Asparagales > Iridaceae > Iris > Iris pallida. The sequence goes on from JANAVB010025800.1 coordinate 17,610,758, forward strand.
ATTCTATTTGTTGCCTGCTACATTGTGTTATACTGTTGTTTATGTTATTATTCGTTTCAATTGGATGTTAATGTGCTTCTGTGGTTTACGTTTACCGGTGTTGAGTATTCCACCGAAGGGGTCGGCGAACCCAGAAAGAAAAGGATATCTGTTATATTGTGTCTTTATGGTTATCTTTTTAAACTGCAGGGAGAAAAGGATATTCTGTATTTTATTTTTTTATTTTTTTTGCAGATTTAGCAACGTTTACCGACGTTTATCGACGTCCACCGACGTACTTTTGCGTCGGTAAACGTCGGTAAATCTGTAAAATTTTCCAGGGTACCGACATTTACCGACGTCCTTATACGTCGGAGACCGTCGGTAAAAGTCGATGAACGTCGGTAATAATCCCAGGAATTACCGACATTTAGTGACATAATAGTCGTCGCCAATCCACCGACGTAACGACGGTAAACGTCGGTAAGTTCCCAGGATTTTACCGACGTGTAGCGACTTTCAACACGTCGCTAATCCACCGACGAAACGACGGAAGACGTCGGTAATATCCCAGGATATACCGACGTAATCATACGTCGGTGAACGTCGGTATTTGCGACGTTCGGCGACGTTTTAAAGATCAGCGACTTACGTTTCCGCGACAAGTCCAAAACGTCGGTAATTGCGTCGGTAAATATTTTTAGCGACGTAATTTGTCGTTTTAGCGACGTCTTTAGGCGTCGCTAAAACGACTTATTCTGGTAGTGGCTACAACACTGCGGTGAGGGGTTGAAGATTATGTATTTATATTTTTTTTCAACAAGTTCAATTTTTTTTACACTTTGGCTAAATTTGTTCATAGATATGAATGCAATTTCCTTTAGCGAATTTTATTGTCCTACCTCCCTAAGAAGCAAACTACATTTATTTTATTGATGTGGGTTTACCACGTATAGTTAGGAGCATGACCTTTCTTATACAATTTTATCCAGTGTGGGTCTAAAGTAGAGTACATTCTCCGAAGTCTAATGACCTAGACTCTTTTCTAATTAGGAGAACATAGAAGATACTCCTTCGTTTCATCAGCTTAAACTAAATGATCCCTGCTCAAAAAAAAATTGAGTGGCACCCCACTTTCTTTAGCCTTATTTAAGGTGCACCTCACAACTTTACATAAATGTAAAATACTCCCCACTTCCGTTCAAGACTAACGGTTGACCGCTTTGTGGTATAATTTCTGATCAAACTGCCCTCTTGTGTTCAGAGAAGTTCATAGACAATAAACTTAGTTTTGAAATACCTAAAGTACCATTTCTTCTTCCCTACATTAGCAAATCACGTTCTCTTCTCTTTTTATATGACGTATGACCTAACCCCCAAATCTCTCTTCCCTTTTTAAATTCGAAGCTTCCCCAACTCTCATGGTCGACGCTGTAACCCAGGTAATGTTAAATTGACTTGGTTTTTTTCCTTTAATATATGAAAGCTTTTGTTTTTTGTGTTTTGTTTGTCTCAAATCGTGACATTTTCTCTTTTGATTAGGACAAATGTCAAATATGCTCGATGAACATCCATGTAGCAGACGAGTGTTCATTTTTGAGCTCACCATGCAAGATCGGAAGTTGTAGGGGGATTAGGTATCTTTCGAAGTCCAATACTGAAGCAAATCCCGGCCGTAAATTTTTGAAGTGCCCCCTCTGCTCGGATTTTCAATGGCTGGATGTGGCTATTTTGGGTTCAAGATCCGGAGTTTCATCTTCAACAACTCAAAGGGAAGGTTGTTTCACATGTGGTGACTTAGGTCATTGGAAGAAAAATTGTCCTTGGCAAGAAACCACTTGCCCTAATCCAAATTGTGGAGGAAGGAGATTCATCTTAATGTCAAAGAGGAGTCACAGCAAGGGAAGAAGATTCTTGCAATGCCTGAAGAGCAACAATGCATTCCAATGGTTGAATGAGGCTACTACTAGTAATAGTAACTCTGAAATTCCTGTTGAAATTGTAGTGAACACAAATTTAGAAGAGTTATGTAGAAAATTTGGGAAAAGTTTTGCTATGTAAAGTTGAAATCTGAAATGTTGTATTTGATCCACTATATGAATGTAACAATGTTTTGAACAAAACATATTGATTGATTCACTATATGAAATCTTGTATTTTTCTATGTAAAGTTGAAATTCACAATAAGCTTTACAAGAAGCTCTTCGAGTTTACTGGAGTTTACTGCGGTTTTGAACATGCAGTTTTGAACAAAATGAGAGTTATATGAATGAGAACAAAATAAGCAAAATGAGAGTAATTTACTTCACAAAATGTTACATTTCTCTGGAAGTTTATAAAGAATTACTCTCATACATTACTGAACAAAATGTATAGGCATCCCCACTACATAATACAATCTCTGGAAGATTACATTTGTTCACTTCACTTCACAAAATGCAGATTACATTTGTTCACTTCACAAAATACAGATTACATTTGTTCACTTCACAAAAAGCCACACATATATAAATGCAGATCACAAAAAGATCACATTAGTTCACTTCACAAAATTATCACATTTGTTCACTTCACAAAATGATCACATTTGTTCACTTCACAAAAAGCCACACATATATAAGTTCACTTCACAAAAGCCACACATAAGCCACACATATATAAGTTCACTTCACAAAATGATCACATTAGTTCACTTCACAAAATGTTAACTGCCTTACTGCAGATTACATTAGTTTACTTCACTTCACAAAATATTAACTTCACAAAATGTCTACTGCACTTTACTGCTGCTGCTATGATATTCACTTTAAGATGTTTACAAAATGGCCTAACAAGTTTACAAAATGGCCTAACATCTTCACTACTCTTTCATTGCTTGCTATTACTGCACATTACTGCTACTGCTATTGACTCTCCAAGAATTTGAGCCCCCTAGTGGTAGACATCCTATAATGTCATGAGCCCTTCCAGGTACATTGGCCAAGTTATGTTATATGAATTCTGCCACTGGAACTCCTTGTGGTGTAGAATCACCTGATTGTTGTGGTACCTTCTTCCTTTGGCCTCTTGAAACATTTGGCCTCTTGTAAACAGTGTTGCTACTCATTGGAATCTTTGTAGGTCTTGGTTCTTTTGGTAGTCTTGGTGCCCTTGGTTTCTTCTTATTCCCTCTAACTGGTCCTTCCTGGCACCCTCTAGCATTATGATCAGCTGGTAACTTGTACCTCCCATAAATCCTTTGCTTCTTGGAAGGTCTTGGTGCCTCATCTGCCTCCTTCCTTCTAACACCCTTTGGTCTTGTCACTACCACTTTTTAGCCTTGAGGGTATTTTGGTCATTTTAATTTTTGTGAATTATTTTATTATTTATTGTATTGGTGTTATAATTTTTAACTTTTACTAGTTGAGACTATAGAGACTAGCCTAGAGTTTGACTTTGACTTTGGTGACTTAGTTAGCATGGTAGAATGGTGTGGGACCCTAATCTAACTTAAGTTGACCTAAGTTAACTTGAGTATGGCTAGGTTTCATGAAGAGATTGGGTGTTTAGTGCATTTGGACTTTTGACTAAGAGGTTGAGCTAGCTAGCTAATGATCTTGGCCCAAAGCCCATTCATATGAAACCCTAACCCTAATTCTCTATATGGCCGGCCACAACAGCCCAAGTGTGACCTAATTTCACTCTATATAATGTCTCTTAACTCTCACTTGCTTCTTTTAGAAATCCCCCTTTAGAAACCCTAATAGTTCTTCCCCAATTCATCAAATCTCACCATTCCTCCACCAAATTGATCCCACTCACTTGCATTGGAGGTCATTTCTGGAGTAGAGGCTGAAGGGAGCTTGCTTGCTAGGTTTGGAGCTCACTTGGCCATTGGAGGAGTACTTCTCATTTTGGGGCTTTTTGATTGAGATCTCTCAATAGGTAAAATCCCTCAAATTGATTCAAATCTCCATTTTCTTTCCATAGAAGCATCCATCTAGATGTCCCCTAGTTGTAGGTGAAGTTTGGTAGGAAATGGAATTAGTTTGGTGTCTATATCGGACACGTATCAGTCACTAGGTCTATGTGTTTATCGAAATACCTTAAAGAGGTTTTTATTCGTATTTTTTGAAGTGTATTTGAACAGATTTGTAGATGTTTATGTGCCATTTGATTTCGTGTCTGACTGAGGTGAATTTTGTGTCTGTGTCGTGTCCACAGAGAGCAGGACATATTGTACGAGAGTGTGCACGAGTGCCCTGCTGCTTGGGGTAGATATCTGCGTGTCCGTGTCACTTGGACACGCGACACTTGGCATGCGGCTAGAGGCAGTGACTGACATGTCAACCCCAAAGTGGAATGACGAGTCATGTCGTATTGGCCTCGTATTTTGGGTCGCACCGATTTCACGTACACAGCAAGTAGGCGTGTCTGGGCTCTGATATGTGTGTCGTACAGAGTGTAGACACGTCGTGGACACGTCATGTTGTGTCGAGGGTGTATCCCTATATGTGGGCAACACGTGGACACAACCACGTGGCTCCACGTGAGCCGTGTCGTGTCCACGAGCTCGTGGACTCGTCGCACGAGCCTGTGCTGTGCAGGCGTGTCTGTGTGTGTTCTCGTATGATTGGACACCTCGTGTCCTATTGTATAGACACGAACGGACTCATAGGGACTCATGTGACTTGTCCTAGTCACTGGGTACCTCTGCCTCTGATTTTGAGATTGATTTCGAGTTGGATTTTGTTGGTATTTCAATTTGGGTTTTCAAACTACATTCTCTGATATTGTGTTCTTACTGGGAAGATCAAATGGGATTTCAAAATTGTAATGTGATATTAATATCTCATGTTTTATTGGGTTACGACATTTAATTAGTTTTGTGATGTTATTATTTCCATTTGACAGTAATGTGTGTTTCAATTTTCATTCGAGCATTGGATTTGGATTGAGAACTCGAACTAGTTCTCACAAATCATGTTTGCTGAACAGTGTGTTGGTTTGTTGTGATATTAGTTGGCAGCAGGAAATTCCAAATTTTTCATTTCATTTCCCTTCCTTTTCTCTCATTTCATTTCCAGTTTTTAATGTTGATTTCTATTTCGATTACAACTAGGTTCTCTCATGTTTTCATTTCCAGTTTGATTCTCAGGTTATCAGTTTATGTATTGGTTTGGTTTTGATTTCCAAATATAGTCTCAGTTTTGCTTTTGATTTAGTTCTCAGTTTAATGTTGTGTTCTCAGTTTGGTGGAACAGAATTTTGGTTACCTTGAGTTCATATTCTTGCTCTTTCCTTTTTCTTTCCATTACATTTCCTTCTTCCTATTTTCCTTTAGTATATTATATATCTTCATATATGTTGTATTTCCTCTTAGTGACTGAATATATATATATATATATATATATATATATATATATATATATATATATATATATATATATATATATATATATATGTTAGATGTGTGATACTTGTATTGCTATCTATATTTTGTATTCTTAGGTAGTTGTGATATAGACTTGTGGTATTATGATATGAATATAGGTCGAGATTTTGGATAGGCTTTGTAGTTTGGTGATAAGGTATCAGACTTGAGTTATAGTGTTGGCTAGGTAATTCTTGGGTTGTGAGTTAATTTAGCTAAGCCTATAGGTTAGATAGCCTAATGAATTGTTATTAGGCTTTATGACTCTTGTGGCTAGGCTTAGTGTTGACCAAAAGTTGACTTTACCCTAGCGAGACTTGTTGGACTAGGCTTGGACCTAGTATGGCTTGGTTGACCTAGTTTGACTTCATAAGTTGACCAAAGTTGACCAAGAGCTGACTTTAGTCTAGAATGACCTAGAAATCATATAGAATGCATTGTAAAGTTCAATATTACCATTCTGGACATGTTGTGACCTATGTTGCTCTAAATAGGACTCATCTACTCTGTCTGGACATCTACACTCACCAGATACTCAGGATATCAGGTGAGTACATTCTCAGACCGTTTCATACTTGCTAGAACTTATATTCTTGCTCTAGATTGCTTTACTTGATGCTGTCACGTTGGTAACACGGATTGGTACTATATTGATCTTTTCATGAGATGTTATCCCCCTTGAGAGCATCGGATACTTCATGTCATGTGCGTTTCACTTACATCATGTATCTCTATGCTTTCATTATTCATATATACTCTTATGATTCATGTACTCTCATGTTCACAGAGCCCTCATAAATCAATTTCACGTGCTCTCATTTATGAGGCAGTGAAATCATAAATCTTAACGTAACTTGTCTCGATCCTTGTGTATTGATTGGGGGTGGGAGAGTAGAAATAGTCATGTGAATAATTCCAAAGTAGTGTAACCATGAATCAACTCTGTAGTATAGCCATGAATCACATCCAGCTGTTCACATGTCTATCTTGTACTCTAAATCACTAGTCACTGATAGTTCTTTACTTATAGTAGATATTTCCATTATAGTCATCTCTTTTACTTTATGTACATTCTTTCAGTTATTCATGTATCTTACTATATTGCAAGCTTTATATTTTTTGACATGATATGAACTGTGTGAGATGTATTATGCTCGTTCCTATCCTGACTGGACCTGTTGATATATTACAGAGGATGAGGACAAGGCCTTTATACCACTTACTATGGAGCAGCCTTAGACGACACCTGCGATCTGGACCTCCAGTAGGATCCACTAGCAGTAGAGGATGGTACCCCCATAGTTTAGGCTTGCTAGCTTAGACTTTATCTTATTTCTATTGTCTTATCTCATTTGGATACTTTATTGTTATTTGGGATCTTGTGTTATTTGGGATGTCGTGGAGATGTTATCTTAGACACTTAGACTCTCTCCCGTTTGTACTTTATTTTGTGGATTCATATCATATCTATCTTATCGTATCTTCTACCTTAGATTGTGATTGAGATTGTACCTATCTTATTGTTTCTCTGTTCGGAGAGTATATTTTGTGTAGTTATATTTTATACTGTGTTAGATGATGTGACCTAGGACATCGTTCTATCGTCGACACTGCGACGTAGGCTGGACGTACCTACTTCTCGTGCCCCTACACTGGGTGCGGGTCGTGACAGGTCTTCCAGGTTTCCTATGTCTAGCAGGTGGACCAACCTCATATGGTGGCTGCAACATGGAGAAGTGAAACACATAGGGAACTAAGAACTTAAAATTATGAGAGCAATGTAATCTGGAGAAGTGAAATACATAGGGGACAACAGAACTTGAAAACAAAGAAAAGCATTACTACTAGAATTCTTTGACTTACTTGATCCCATAGGCTTTGTTGAGGCAATAGAACAATCTTTCCAGCATAAGCCTTCTTGTAGGTATTGGCATGATAGTAGTGACTTGTGAACCTGTAACAAGACAAATAGAAGCATCACGACTAGGATGTATAAGGTTTAACAGTGATACAGGGTATAAGGTTTAACTTGTGAACCTGTAATAAGACAAAAAGAAGCATCACTACTAGGATGTATAAGGTTTAACAGTGAAAAAAGATACTTATATTGACCATGTAGGCCTGCTAGGTAGCAAAGCAACAACAGCATGCACACAGGGGATCCCAGTTAAATCCCATACACAGCAGTCATATTTTTTTTCATTAATGTCAACAGTCCATCTGTTCTCAATGGAGAAGACACTAGTGACACAAAACAGCCCATCATTAGCACCATTGACCTGATACTTGTTGACTTGCTTTGACCTCTACTTAATGATCTTTGTAGTCCTTGGAGTCAAGTCATACTCACCCCATGCTCTAGAAGTAATCTTCCTTTCATAAGTCAATTCCATGACCATCATATGAAACATCTCCACAATCATAGTGATTGGTTTACCTCTAATTTCTCCTATCCAATTGTTGAAGCTTTCAGAAAAATTATTGGTTATGTGCTCACACTTTGTTGTTTTGTCAAAGTATGCTCTACACCATCTGGTCATGTGCTCTTTCATCATATACTAAAGACCATCTGGACATTGTTGAGCTATTGCTTCAATCCACTTAGCATTATCTACTTGTCTATAGGCTTTAGCTGTACCCCATGTATGATGCTTCATCTGTAGGCTACCATTGATGTGGGACTTGAAGTTTTTGTAGAAATATCTAAAGCAAAACCTGTGGGGATGTCCATAGAATTCTTTGTCAATAGCATTGCATAGGCCTTTCTGCCTATCGAATATGAAAGAAATCTCTCCTAGATGTTGCAGCAGCTTGTGTTTGATCATACTAAGAAAATGGACCCATGTAGCTTCACTTTCAGATTTGCAGAGGTAAATGGTAAGTGGGAACAACCCATTGTTGCCATCTAGAGCTGTTGCAGACAAACATACCCCCCCCCCCCCATAGTTTTCTTTCAAATGACACCCATCTAAACCAACTAAAGGTCTACATCCATTTATGAATCCAGTAAAACTTGCATCATACCATATGCATAAATAACCAAACTCTGTTGTCCTAGGTACATTCCCATAATAAGCTACACTCCCAGCATTGGTTATCAAAACCTGCTTTGCAATTTCAGGAGTTTTTTCTATAACTCTCATTATAACCCCCAAACAACATCTCCTTCACTCTGAATAATGTCTTGTATGCATTCCAATATGAGACCTTCACTGTAAACTTGTCCCACATCTGCTTCTGAATATCATTTGTTTTCCATGAACTATGGTGTGCCTTAATGTCCTCTTCCAACACTTCAGAGATAAATTTGCTATTAGCCATTTTATTCTGCAGCTTTGAGGTGTGCTTGCAAGTGTGTTCTTCATTAAGTTGTCTAAGTATACAAGTTATCTTATCTGGTGAGATCTTGACCCTGCACATTCATAGACAAGTCTCTTCTTGACACACACCCCATATCCTCTCCCTTTCATTCTTAACATATTTAATTTCAAACCTCTTCTTTATAGCATATGACCTTAAAAATCTTCTACACTCAGTAGGATTCATCCATTGCTGGCCTAGGGAGAGATCATTCACCTCAGGAACTTTGTATTCCTCCTGCCCCATCTCTGCATCAGTGTACAAATCATCAAGTTCACCCCCAGCTTGTTCAGAATCAGTTGAGTCACAGCTGTGGTATTCTTCTTCATTATCAAGTTCATCAATTGCAACTGTTCTTCTTTTCTGCATCTCTTCCCTCTGGAACTCAGTTTCTTCCTCCATTCTTTCACATCTGCTTCTGGAATGTAAACATGTTTTGACATTATTTTATCATCACTACTTGATGGTACATAATCCTCTTCATCATCTATTTCTTCTTCTTCAACCTCTACTCCTTCCTCACCCTGTGTGCCAAATTCTTTCTCACCCTGTGGTTCATCTCCATAAAGTTGTGTCTCTGTCTGTGTGCCATATTCTTTCTCACCCTCTGTCTGTATAGGAGCTACTTGGTCAGACCCTCAAGCAGTGAAGACCCTTGATGGCATTTGATCCAACTACTCCTCAGGAAGGTCCGCATCACTGTCACTAGGTAGTGGATCCAACTGCTCCTCATGAAGACCCTTGACATGTTTTCTAACTGGTTTATGGGCTACTTTCTTAATCCTCCCAGTTTTTATAGGTGTTTGTGACTCAGTAGGTTGTTGCTCTTGACTTGCATAGTTGCCAAATTCTTCTAAGAATATGTGTCTCTCCTTTCTTGTCAAGCAGTTGTTTACTAAACATGTCCAACAACCCAGCATCAGTGAGGAGCTCCATTGTTTCTCTATTCTTTAAGTCATCAATCCAGTAGTACTTATAAACTCCCTCCAAATGGTTACTTTCAACTGTATAAGGTAAATCCAACAGACTTATAAAATCTGGATCCACTTCAACAGCAACTGAACTACCCTTAAAATGGACCCTAAGCATGTACTTCCTGTATAACATTACAAATACCCTTAAAATAGCCTACAATAGCATACAATGACAACTGAACTACCATTAAAATAGCATACAATAGCATACAATAGCGTACAATACAAATACACATAATAATAGCATATAATAGCAACTGAATGAACCCTAATTTCACATATAACAATACAAATACACATACATTAGTACAAACACATATATAACAGCCCAGTATGAATTCAATTTAGATCACAATATTTGAACCCTAATTTCATGCCAATAGATATGCCTATAGTCTTATATCTGAACCCTAATTTCAGATATTGAACCCTAATTTCAGTTCTGAACCCTAATTTCAGTTCTAAACCCTAATTTCAGAACAAAGCTCGTGCCCTAATTTTATATATTGAACCCTAATTTCATATATTTGAACCCTAATTCCAGTGTACAATTTTAGGGGAAATCCTAAAAAAATGATACCTAAAAACGATTAAATTCATACAATAAAGGCAAACCAAATGATTGTAGTATACAATTTTAGGGAAAACCCTAAAAACGAAACCTAAAAACGATATATTTCGTACATTAAAGGAAAACCAAAAAGTTCCAGTATATAATTTTAGGGAAAACCCGAAAAAACGAAACCTAAAACAATTATTTTCATACATTTTAGGGAAAACAAATAATTTCTTACCATGATGTTTGGTTCGTGTAGCACCCAGTTTTCCAAATGAGGGTAATTTTAAAATTTTATGTTTATAATTATTTTAATAATGATATTTAATTCATGATATGATTTTTGGTGATTTTAAATCATTTTAAAATTATTTAAATCAATGACTTGTGGTTTTGACGTTTTGCTAGTGAAACCCTAGAGACTGTTTGACCTAGAGCCTAACCATGTGATTATGATATTTTAATATCATTTCTGGCCTAAGGATATTTTGCATTTGACCTCTTTGAATTATTTTGATATTATTTTATTATTTATGATATTGTTTTGGGATTATTTGAGTCGGGTTCGAATTTTATCTCAATCCGACTTGTAACGGGGACCCGGGGTAACTTAGACTCTAGTTGGACCCATGCATTAGTTAGCCATGGCCCACATTTTAATTAGTCATGTTAGAAAGATTAGTCATAATCCTAATTATTAGGTTAACCATTTAGAGTTTTTATTTTGACCCTTTTACCCCCAAACCCTAACCAAAATTATTTTAAACACTTGTAACTAAGGGAGGGGCAAACTTGTAATATTCAATGGGGGGATAACCATTGTGGCCGGCCCTAATAGGACTCCCATCTCATTTCCTTTCTTTGAGAAGTCTTCTTCTCCAAGTGCTCTCAAGCTCTCCCAAGGAAGAAGCCTTTCTCCTTGGATTTTCTCTCCTTTAGGTAATATTTCCTTCTCTTTTATTTCTCCATTTTGCATTTAGAAAAGTTTTAACCATAGGAATGACCCCCATTGTTGTGTCCCTATTTTGTGTCCTCTTGTGTCCATTATGTGTCCTTTAGGGATTTCTATTGTATTATTGTTGTGTCTTGTGTTCATGGGGAAAACCCCCAAACTTGGACACACTTTATATTTAAAATATTGATTAAATGAATTAATTCATATTAAATCTCAGATTTGAATATGTAGAGATGTGTTCTTGAGTACTTTACATTTCATTCATGTATCTCTTATAGATGTGTTCATGTTACATATATAGATTTGTGTGTGTATATATATATATATATATATATATATATATATATATATATATATATATATATATATATATATATATATATATATATATATATTGTAATGAGAGTGTATCTATATTTATATATGTAATAAATGGTTCATGATGATTATATAATCAAGTTTGTGAGTGTGGTTCCTCATATTATTATTGTCATTATTGTTGTGGATAATTAGGATATATATTATGTATTCTTTTGGCTCAAACTATCTAAATCCGTCATGATTTTTATCCACGTTTTTAATTTCAGCCCTAACATAGAAATGTCATAACTTCTAGCTCAAAGCTCGGTTTAATCTCCCATTTTTTTTAAAAGAAGCGTATTGAAGTTAGATTTCCAAAAACATGTATTAATAGGCCTAATTCTTTCTGTAACTTTATGGAGAATTATTTGAGTGTCAGCTGTACGAAAGACAAACGCGTTCTCGGTGTTTTCGCGATTTCGGGAGTTTCCGGAAACGAAAACGCGATCCGTTTGAAGTTTCGGAAAGCTAACACATAGATCTATAACATACTTTAATCCTAGATTTTAATTCATGCTGAGATGGTATAGTATTGATTATTAGTAGGAGTTACTATTCGGCATATGCATTTTGTGCACCTTTGTGTGTAATATAATGTTCTATTTGATTTTAACCCATGTTAATGTATATACATTATGTAATTAAATAGAGAATGCAAGCATGAGTAAATGGTTAAATAAATGATGTATGAGGTGTAAGTATCCTATCTAATGTAAGCATGTATAAGTATGGCTTGTAATGAATATGTAGGTTCCATAGTATGTAATGTATGGTACATATAGTAGTGCAAGAGAATAAATGAATGATGAATGAATGCAAGCATGAATATAATGTAATAATAGATATAATGTATGCAATATACAAGTTAATGAGATGTAATGTTCTATGTTAACACAAATCCTATATTACCTCATGTACCCCTTACACTATGTTGACACTATCACACTTGACACTTTGTTCACTTACACTTCGACACTCTTCGATATGTATACACTATGTATGTCCATTTAACCCTCATTTGCCCCTTTTTCATGTTCACATACACACACATAGCCTCTTAAATAAGTATTTATGAATATAGTTAATTTAGCTATGTATGTATATTATATATATGTTAGCATATTGTGTTGTAATAAATAAGTTTATATAACCATTTGAAATGCCATGATTATAGACCTAATGTTGAATACCAATATATGCATGTGTATATATGTGTAGACATATATAGCTTAAAGTAATAGATTACCTAGTGTATATCCAATGTGAATTCTTGCCTATTTGAGTATTGAATAATTGCATGCTATATAGAGTTGGGTGTATGTTGGCTTGTATAGCCTTGTATTGATGTGTGCTTGCTCGGATAGTCTTGGTTAGGCTTAGTAAGACTTGCTGGGTTAGGACATGACCTAGTTTGACCTAGTTTGACTAGTACAGTTGACCAGAGTTGACCAAGGGTTGACTTTGGCCTAGTTTGACCTAGATTCATGTAGAATGCATTATAGTGCTTTATATTACCCTTCTGGACATGTTGTGACTTGTGCTGTTCTAATTAGGAGCCAGACACCTCTCCTCGGACAGTATCTTTACCTTGGACATTCAGATATCAGGCGAGTACATTCTCTGATCATTTTATATCCTGCTTAGAATTATTTCCTGCATTAAATTACTTTACTTGGACTGTCACGTTTGTCACACGGATTGGTACTATATGGATCCCTTCTTGAGATATTATCCTTAAGGAGCATCGGGTACTCTATGTTCTGTGCGTTTCACTTACATGGCATATCACTATGCTTCGTTGGTTCTTCGATCACTTGTGACATATACTCTTATGATCACAGAGTCTTCCTGGAATCCTTATCCCATTTATGGGTCTACTTTATACCACCCTTCGGGGGCTTATCACCCTTCGAGAGCTTACCACCCTTCGGGGGCTGTACATGGAATCATAACATAGCCTGGTTGGATCCTTGTGTATTGATTGGGGGTACGGGGGAGTAGAAGTGGACATGTGAATAATACACCGGTAGTGTAGCATCAGAATCATTCCATAGTGTAGCATCAGAATCATCCCAGGCCATTTACATGTCCATGTTGTACTCTGACTCACTAGTCACTGCTAGTTCTCTATGTATAGTATATATTTCTATTACAGTTCTCTCTCTGTTTACATACTGCATTCCTTCAGTACCTGTATCTTACTTTACTGCATGATTATATTTTTTAACCTGCTATGATCTGTTGAGATGTACTGTACTCGCTCCAGTCCTGACTGGACCTGTTGATAAATTTTACAGATAGCCTGGAGGTTTCCTGCTAGCCTAGAGGAGACACTTTAGAGGTTGTTTAGATAGTTATTTCCATTGTCTGGAGTTGTATTTACTTTATGGATTACTGTATTTGAGTTTTGAGATGTATTTTTGGGTTTATGTATCTTAGACACTTAGATTCTATCTCCTGTATCTCTTTTGGATTTTATGTTTTATCTATCCTTATCGTGCTCTACCTTAGATATGATTGAGACTGTATCGGCTATGTCACCCCCATTCGGGAAGTATAAACTGCTTAGCATTATATTGTTAGATGTTGTGACCTAGGACAGCGTTCTACCGTCGACTCTGCGGCGTAGGCTGGGCGTTGTTACGTTCTCGTACCCAAACAGTGGGTGCGGGTCGTGACACGTTTTTAGTGGTGGTCCATGCAGGTCGAGATTCGCATTAGTACGATTTTGTAGTAGCGCAATGACTTAGTTGTACTACTACGAGCCTGCTATAGGATATATAAATTAAGATGTTAGGATGAGAGGATACTCAATCACTGTTAGGATTCCTTGAGAGATTTCTGGGATGACCCTTGAGAATCTCATTTTGAATTCCGATTTAAACTCCTTTTTCTTGTTTTGATTCACCTTTTTCCTTGATTTGAATTTGATTTTGTGGATTCATTGTAGAACTTTGAATCCTGGTATTAGTTGATGATTTTGATAAAATTTTGTAGTTGTTGATTTAATTTTGTATTTAGATTAATATTTTCAAATCCAAGGTACTCAATCACATTTAGGATTCTTTGAGAGATTTCTGGAACGACCCCTGAGAAACTCATTTTGAACTTCAATTGGAATTCCTTTTCCTCTTGTTTGGATTCACCCTCATTCCTTGCTATTGAATTTAAGCTTGACGGGTTCCTCTCATTTGAACCGATGAGAAGGAACATATCTTCATTATTCTTTCTCGCCATTATTCCCTTGCATTCTTATTTACCTCTTATCTTAAACTCTGTCTCATTACATTAATTATCCATATCTTGTCGTCCCTACCAGATGTACTTCAAACCCTTGAATCTTCGTATCTTTTGCATGAGGAAGGCTAAGGAAGTGACGTAAATTATGTACCTCAGAGAAGACGTAACTGGTTATTTTATGATGATCTAAAGGAAATCAAATATGGAGTGTTCTATATGGAAACTTGAGATGGAAATGTGGTAAAGGTCTCGAATAGAATAAAGAGATGTATACTGCCAATCTGGAAACAATTACATTTAGAGAAATTTTGGGGTTATGAGATAGTTTATAGGTGTATTCAAAACTAATGAGGATATCAGAGGTCAACCTAGTTTTGAGAACTTAGAAAATCTTGGTTATTGATTCTGGGGAAAACTTTTACTCTGAGGCTATGTAGAAGGTTAGTAATGGAAAAGAGAAGTTAATTATGTTTAATAAGGATATTAAACAAGATGTTGCGGGAAAATGACTAGGGATAGAGAGAACACAAAGTTATGGAAGTTTAGAGATTGTTGTGAAATATTTTTAGGAGAATAATATTCAAGGGTGTATGTCGAAAAAAATACGGAAGTTGATTTTATGATGAAAGATAAGTTTTATAAGGCCTAGAGATTTAAATTAAATAATACGAGGAGAATAATTTGAACAAGTTCAAGGAATTCGTAAACGGGATTTAGAGGTTTTGGGTCAAATTTAAGACAAGGTGAAAGAACTTGGAAATTTAAATAAATGGTTAATATTGATTCCTAAATGTGAGGGCTGTGCTTCAAGAGTGATGTTTGAAAATTGGGAATTGCCTACGGTAGTCATGGTAAGGGTTTAAGTAAAGGTTAAATTTTCATATGGAGACTGGTGAGGTAAAGATATGATTGGCAAGTTATGACCAGATGAACTTAAGATTATCAAAAGCAGATGACTAACTCGATCTTCATTATTTTTGTGCATTAATTACCACCTCTTAAACTCCCACTTTCTAATTGAGATCCTTGACGTTCCTTATCGTGACTTTGATATTCGGAATGTAATACTAGCTGTTACCCTCCAACAAATCTTATATGCAAGACCTAGACGAGCTCACCTTCGTGTAGGTATATCATGTCCCACTAAAACCCGTCTTCTTGTACTCTATTTTCTTGATATGATTTTCTGGTCGACTAGCTAAACTATAACCTCTACCATTATACTAAATTTCTTCTTATTTTAATTAGAAATCCAGCCTTGACTCAATTCTTTCGATCCGACATATGATGGTGTTCTGCTTGTTTCCTTAGATGCTTAACCTTGTACCTTATCTGATTACTTGACCCGTTGGTTAAGAAACTTTGACTATGTAATTCCTTTCATCATTACCACCCTTATATCTTGTGCTGCTAAATTAGCCTTAGTTTTGCAAGCTTATCTATTTTCGAGCTTGGTCATGACATATTTTATTGGGTGGCCACCCACTAACATATTGTCTAATCAGAACCGGTACATGATGGTCTGATCAACCTATTGCACTTTGATTCGCTTTTTTATGTATCAATCTACGAGAATGGAGACATAGTTAATCTTGACCCTAGAGTCTCATTCGCGACAGCCTTGACAATTCTCCTTAAAATCTTTCCATCGCCTATGAACCTCGTATTCGTACTCAGTCGAATTAAATTTAATCATGACCTGAACCTCCATCATTGGATGCTCGTGCTCATACTTTGATTTCATTGATTTCCCTTCTTGCCCAAATCTCGTTTTATCCCAAAATTGATCAACTTAGATCATGTCAAGACAAAAATCTATTTGTGATTTATTGTGCCTAAATTTTCAATTTTTGCCATTTTATGGAATAGTAACCTTTTAATAATTTCTTAGTTGCTTGTTAATGACCAATTTTTATATAGGATGGTAGACAGCCCTACAACCTTGATGATTGTTGTTCTCTTACCTTCCCAATTAGGACACCCTAGATTGTTTGTGTGTTGATACCATAGTACTGTTTTGACCTAGAATGATTAGTGTACCTAGGTGAGACTTCCAACTGCTACGGTATGCCCTGACCTTGTATACTATTCCTTCAAATTGCATGATTTAGATAAATTTTTTTAGACCTTGATTGTTGGGAAATAGGGACGTCACCCTATTAGTATCAGTTGTAGATATATATAGGGTAGTCCTTGATGTGGGGATGTGTGTCTATAAACATGTAGCTTATGAGATTTATGAGAGATTATAGTATCAGCCTTGATAGGATGTACTAGTCTTTTGGTGAGTATAAATGTGTTATGAGAGATAGGGGCCTATATGTCTTAGTAATGCATCGTTCCTATGGTAATAGAATGTATTAATAGATGGTTAATAGGAAGATAATAGTTTGAGCATACCTATAGCCTATGATCAGTTCCTTTTCATCCTTAGTTAAGACCACTTTAAAATAGGTCCAGTCCCTTGGATATAGGTTCCAGTCCATATTTTATTGAAGTTCCATTACCGCCGTACAGCAGAGCAGTGTTGGAGGTATTCCTAGATTGACACTATTTAGATGTCCGTTTATTATTTCAGTGTTAGGAAGTGCTACCTTAGATATTGGGTAGGTTAGAGGCTCTAGAAGGAGTACTATCGATCTTAAATTTCGAGGACGAAATTTTTCTAAGGTGGGTAGAGTTGTAGCACCCAGTTTTCCAAATGAGGATAATTTTAAAATTTCATGTTTATAATTATTTTAATAATGATATTTAATTCATGATATAATTTTTGGTGATTTTAAATCATTTTAAAATTATTTAAATCAATGACTTGTGGTTTTGACGTTTTGCTAGTGAAACCCTAGAGACTGTTTGACCTAGAGCCTAACCATGTGATTATGATATTTTAATATCATTTCTGGCCTAAGAATATTTTGCATTTGACCTCTTTGAATTATTTTGATATTATTTTATTATTTATGATATTGTTTTGGGATTATTTGAGTCGGGTTCGAATTTTATCTCAATCCGACTTGTAACGGGGACCCGGGGTAACTTAGACTCTAGTTGGACCCATGCATTAGTTAGCCATGGCCCACATTTTAATTAGTCATGTTAGAAAGATTAGTCATAATCCTAATTATTAGGTTAACCATTTAGAGTTTTTATTTTGACCCTTTTACACCCAAACCCTAACCAAAATTGTTTTAAACACTTGTAACTAAGGGAGGGGCAAACTTGTAATATTCAATGGGAGGGGATAACCATTGTGGCCGAACCTAATAGGACTCCTATCTCATTTTTTTTCTTTGAGAAGTCTTCTTCCCCAAGTGCTCTCAAGCTCTCCCAAGGAAGAAGCCTTTCTCCTTGGATTTTCTCTCCTTTAGGTAATATTTCCTTCTCTTTTAATTCTCCATCTTGCATTCAGGAAAGTTTTAACCATAGGAATGACCCCCATTGTTGTGACCCTATTTTGTGTCCTCTTGTGTCCATTATGTGTCCTTTAGGGATTTCTATTGTATTATTGTTGTGTCTTGTGTTCATGGGGAAAACCCCCAAACTTGGACACACTTTATATTTAAAATAATGATTAAATGAATTAATTCATATTAAATCTCAGATTTGAATATGTAGAGATGTGTTCTTGAGTACTTTACATTTCATTCATGTATCTCTTATAGATGTGTTCATGTTACATATATAGATTTGTGTGTATATATATATATATATATATATATATATATATATATATATATATATATATATATATATATATATATATATATATATATATATTGTAATGAGAGTGTATCTATATTTATATATGTAATAAATGGTTCATGATGATTATATAATCAAGTTTGTGAGTGTGGTTCCTCATATTATTATTGTCATTATTGTTGTGGATAATTAGGAAATATATTATGTATTCTTTTGGCTCAAACTATCTAAATCCGTCATGATTTTTATCCATGTTTTTAATTTCAGGCCTAACTTAGAAATGTCATAACTTCTAGTTCAAAGCTCGGTTTATTCTCCCATTTTTTTTAAAAGAAGCACATTGAAGTTAGCTTTCCAAAAACATGTATTAATAGGCCTAATTCTTTCTGTAACTTTATGGAGAATTATTTGAGTGTCAGCTGTACGAATGACAAACGCGTTCTCGGTGTTTTCGCGATTTCGGGAGTTTCCGGAAACGAAAACGCGATACGTTTGAAGTTTCGGAAAGCTAACACATAGATCTATAACATACTTTAATCCTAGATTTTAATTCATGCTGAGATGGTACAGTATTGATTATTAGTAGGAGTTACTATTCAGCATATGCATTTTGTGCACCCTTGTGTGTAATATAATATTCTATTTGATTTTAACCCATGTTAATGTATATACATTATGTAATTAAATAGAGAATGCAAGCATGAGTAAATGGTTAAATAAATGATGTATAAGGTGTAAGTATCCTATCTAATGTAAGCATGTATAAGTATGGCTTGTAATGAATATGTAGGTTCCATAGTATGTAATGTATGGTGCATATAGTAGTGCAAGAGAATAAATGAATGATGAATGAATGCAAGCATGAATGTAATGTAATAATAGATGTAATATATGCAATATACAAGTTAATGAGATGTAATATTCTATGTTAACACAAATCCGATATTATCTCATGTACCCCTTACACTATGTTGACACTATCACACTTGACACTTTGTTCACTTACACTTTGACACTCTTCGATATGTATACACTATGTATGCCCATTTAACCCTCACTTGCCTCTTTGCCATGTTCACATACACACACATAGCCTCTTAAATAAGTATTTATGAATATAGTTAACTTAGCTATGTATGTATATTATATATATGTTAGCATATTGTGTTGTAATATATAAGTTTATATAACCATTTGAAATGCCATGATTATAGACCTAATGTTGAATACCAATATATGCATGTGTATATATGTGTAGACATATATAGCTTAAAGTAATAGATTACCTAGTGTATATCCAATGTGAATTCTTGCCTATTTGAGTATTGAATAATTGCATGCTATATAGAGTTGGGTGTATGTTGGCTTGTATAGCCTTGTATTGATGTGTGCTTGCTAGGATAGTCTTGGTTAGGCCTAGTAAGACTTGCTGGATTAGGACATGACCTAGTTTGACCTAGTTTGACTAGTGCAGTTGACCAGAGTTGACCAAGGGTTGACTTTGGCCTAGTTTGACCTAGATTCATGTAGAATGCATTGTAGTGCTTTATATTACCCTTCTGGACATGTTGTGACTTGTGCTGTTCTAATTAGGAGCCAGACACCTCTCCTCGGACAGTATCTTTACCTTGGACATTCAGATATCAGGCGAGTACATTCTCTGATCATTTCATATCCTGCTTAGAATTATTTCCTGCATTAAATTACTTTACTTGTACTGTCACGTTGGTCACACGGATTGGTACTATATGGATCCCTTCTTGAGATGTTATCCTTATGGAGCATCGGGTACTCTATGTTCTGTGCGTTTTACTTACATGGCGTATCACTATGCTTCGTTGGTTCTTCGATCACTTGTGACATATACTCTTATGATCACAGAGTCTTCCTAGAATCCTTATCCCATTTATGGGTCTACTATGTACCACCCTTCGGGGGCTTATCACCCTTCGGGGGCTTACCACCCTTCGGGGGCTGTACATGGAATCATAACATAACCTGGTTGGATCCTTGTGTATTGATTGGGGGTACGGGGGAGTAGAAGTGGACATGTGAATAATACACCAGTAGTGTAGCATCAGAATCATTCCACAGTGTAGCATCAGAATCATCCCAGGCCATTTACATGTCCATGTTGTACTCTGACTCACTAGTCACTGCTAGTTCTCTATGTATAGTATATATTTCTATTACAGTTCTCTCTCTGTTTACATACTGCATTCCTTCAGTACCTGTATCTTACTTTACTGCATGATCATATTTTCTAACCTGCTATGATCTGTTCAGATGTACTGTACTCGCTCCAGTCCTGACTGGACCTGTTGATAAATTTTACAGATAGCCTGGAGGTTGCCTGCTAGCCAAGAGGAGACACTTTAGAGGTTGTTTAGATAGTTATTTCCATTGTCTGGAGTTGTATTTACTTTGTGGATTACTGTATTTGAGTTTTGAGATGTATTTTTGGGTTTATGTATCTTAGACACTTAGATTCTATCTCCTGTATCTCTTTTGGATTTTATGTTTTATCTATCCTTATAATGCTCTACCTTAGATGTGATTGAGACTGTATCTGCTATGTCACCCCCATTCGGGGAGTATAAACTGCTTAGCATTATATTGTTAGATGTTGTGACCTAGGACAGCGTTCTACCGCCGACACTGCGGCGTAGGCTGGGCGTTGTTACGTTCTCGTACCTAAACAGTGGGTACGGGTCGTGACAGTTCGCCATGGAATTCCGAGGATCCTTCGAGTTACATAAATCTGAACGAAATGAAAAAGATCGATACTTAAGCGTGGATCAAAAATTGGTACGCAAAAGAGAGAGAAGAGAGAGGGCGGTTTCGTACCTCTAATTTCTCCTAGGCCGCCGGAGTACGGTGAGGCTGAAAATTCGACGAGAGAGAAGAGGGAGTGGAAGAGAGAGGGCGGTTTGAATTTTGTAGGGAAGAGGGAGGTTGTTTAGAGAAGAAAGGGTAGTTTGGGGCTTTCCAATGTTAAATTCACTGCTCTCAACACGTGAGTGGCAGTTTGGTCAAAAATTATACCTTAAAGCAGTAAACTGTTAATTTTGGACGGATTCCGTGTAATGTGAGGGGTGTTTTACATTTATGTAAAGTTGTGGGGTATACTTTAAATAAGGCTAAAAAAAGTGGGTGCCACTCAAAAATTCTCAAAAAAAACTATATGATCAAAAGATAGATATATTCACACAGCAACTTGTCTTCTAGGCTTAAGGCCCTCACTTGTCCATGGCCCCATAGTTGTAGCTAAGAATTGGTAACAATAGCGAGTTGATGTCACGTTGGCACTAGTCATAAAAACTTTTCCAAATTTTTTGGGAAACCTTTATCCAGCTTCATATCATAATTATTTCCAATTCTATTATAGTAGGAGAAGTTCAAAGATAAGTCTTGTTACTACTGTTGAGCGTACGAAAGCGTTTGCCAATCCACTTGATCAAGCTAACTCATGTCTAACGGACACCAAGCACAGATAAAGACAAGTATATGACGGTGACTACGTCACTTGGACAAATTCTAACCTTTATAACTCAGATGAAAATTACAAGATTGACAAAAACTAATGTTGAACCCTTTTCCCTAATAAGTTTAACCCTTCCCTCCAACCCCTACCCCTCCACCATCAAGAAGAAAAATAGAATATTACAATTGAGATCACTCACCAACTCGTAGCAATCTCCCTAACCAAAGTTGACGACTCCTTGATTTGAATTCCTCCTCCTCCAATTGAGATCACTCAACTGGACTCCATACTTGTCGTCGCACGACAGAATACCTGCTCTCCCATGCCACTAATATTCGATCCTCCGAGTTGCTTGCATCTTCCTTCGTCCCCAGCTCATCGACTGTCACGTCGATACTAGCCCATGCATAGCACCTCCTGCACTACTAGGATCCTGCCTATATCAATAACATGACCAAGACCGAAGTTCCTGACGATCAGTTTTACTGTAAGTCTCGGCTGCATGTCCCCAACTTCTGTCTTCCATCGGAACGTGCTACCATTTCGTCGAGTTTCTTCATCCTTGTCTTGTCCAACCAAGGGGACGGTATGGTTCTGTCACGCCCCAGAACCAGAATACTGGAGAGAGGAGGACAAACACAGCCAGCTACGTACATTGAAGTGTAACCTACCACGATGTACGGTCATGGCTGTCTAGATGCATAAGGGTTTTATTACAAGCCAACAGTCACTTAGGGTCAAGAACAAGCCTAGTGTCTCAATCTCAACAAGCAAGTAATTGTTACAAGATGTAAGATCATCAGACATACAAAGTAAGGCATCCCAAATATTACATATTCAGATGATCATGAAGCTAGTCATACAAAATACGAAGACTAACAAGAGTTTAAGTCATATATGATGAATCCTAGGATTTGTCAATCATGTAACATCCCCTAGGCAGACAGAAATTAAAGTTTCAACCCGAGCTAACACTTGCTCGGCGGCTAAATGCCTCAAAAAAATAATTTTACAATTAAAGTGGGAGAGCAAAATAAAATCCACTCGTTGCCAGGGTTGCACATAGTGTTCACCATCTGGCTGGAAGATCCTCGGGTGCTACTCCAAAATCTGGCCATACAAAACCAGCTGGGTCAGACCCCAGAAAGAGCAAGTGCCACAAGGAAGGCTCCACTTAAGAACTAAAACCAACATATTAGCACATGATACAATAAAGGATAATGAAAGACATGAGTTAGAGAAAAACAGGGTGATAAACTATAAGATAACTGAAGGACTATTCCAGTAGCCAAGTTACAACCCGTAAACCAAACAAAGATCGGGATTGTAACCCTTCACCTGAACAGAACTTAGTCTCTAACCAATTATCGATAAGGGTAAAGCATAACAGTAATGTGCTGAAATAACCATGTACTGGTCTTGCCTAGGCAAGACTAGATGGGTCTCCATCCATCAATCACGGCCAAGCAATGAGTACGGCTTGATACTTTAACTAACTAGGATTATCACAAGCCTAGTTACTAACAAGATGCATCAAGATGTTCCAACAGTCACAAGCCCTGTAGTCTTAATCCAGGTTATCCGGTCACAAGTCGAGAGAGTTGGATTAGGTGACTTAGAGGTACAACACATGACAGTATGCTGGAAATGTGTCATACTCGACGGCAGGCTACAAGTCCAATTAAAGCGTCCAGATAACGGGACTGCCTGTAGCTGGGAAATCTCTTCATGAACTACTTGATCAATCTAGTCATTATCCTAGTCAGATTCAGTATAAATCCTTGACCGTGGAAATCAGGAATTCATATCCTAGACATGATGCAAGACAAGACATGTAGCTTATACAAGCACAAACACCCACGGTGTCAAGACAAGAGTTACTTAGCAAGTCAGGGTAGTTGTCGCAACAGCGTTCAAGATTATCATGTCAGGCCAAGTTACTTGTTACTTTTTAAGATTACTTGTCATGAGTGCGCTTCGACGGGCCACTATCAAGAGTTATCATAACAGGTTGATTGTCAAGAGTGCACCACGACGGGGCACTATCGGGGAATTATCATGTCATATTGTCTTGTCGTGTTCGTGTGGTCATGTCGTATTTGTGTGGTCATGTCGTGATCATGCGTTAGATTAAGACAAGTTAAGCCCAAGAATTCACAATCATCAAATCGGGTAGTCGCAAGTTAGGCCAAGTACAAAGGATAAGCAATTAACATAAAACAAATAATTAAATGACAGATCATGCAAGGGACAAGGGGTACCATGGCCAACAAGTGGCATTAGCCAAGTTGCACCAGGGTAATAGGTTGGGCCAGGCACTAGGGGGTGCCAAGGCTACAGGTTGCGCCCAAACATTAGGTTGCGCCTAGGCACTAGGGTGCCAGGCACTAGAATGCACCGGGTCGGGTCAAGTTGCACTAGGGCAGTGAGTTGTGCCAAGGCAAGTCGGGTCAAGACAGGCTGGGTTGCGCCAGAACAAGTCGTGCCAAGTCAAGTTGCGCCAGGCACTAGACTGCGCGAGGCTAGCTTGCGCCAGAGCACAAGTCAAACTGCGCCTAGCTGAATTGCTCCAAGGCCCAAGGGGCTGGACGAGGCTAGGTTGCGCCAGACTGAGCGAGGCTGGATTGCGCCAGGCTGAGCGAGGCTGGGTTACGCCAGGCTCAAGAGCACTGGGCTCCCCGGGTTGCGCCAGAGCTAAAGAGCTCGTGCAATACAGTGGCGCGAGCTAAAAATCTTGCGCGCACTGCTCACTATCTTCTCCAAACAGCAAGAAAATTCATGATTTGAACCCATGGCTTCAAAAGTCCACAACTTGGTCAAAACAAGTCCAAATCTAACTTTTCGAAGGTTAAAATTGGGTAGAATAAAATTTTCTACAACATGGAACAATTAGTTTTCGAAAATACCATGTTTTTATAGATCAAAACCAAAAAAATCATGAGAAAGATCAAAACTTAAATCTACAAAAATTTATCCATCAAAACCAAAAATGACAAGTTCTAAAGAGGCTTAGAACTATGAGAGGAAGACAATGGGACAATAAAATCCAATATCCATCATAAAACAAGTTGTACTTGCCTAGAGCTCTTGGGTGTAGGTAGAGAGAGTAAATGAAGAAGATGGAGAAGTTATGAGAAATAAATGGAGGAGAGAGAGTGGAATTGACTTATATGTCAACCCCCATCTCTCATGATGAACCAAAATAAACCAACCCAAGCCAAGCCAAAATGAACCAACGTAAACCAAGTCAAGCCAAAATAGGTCAAGTTAGGTTAGACAAGTCAAAATACGGGCCGGGAATCCGTACACGTATATTGAGAATACGTATAACGAGAAACGGGAGTGACAGGTTCTCCCGAGATTCGAACTCCTAAACATGTCCACCTTCGTGTCCGACACTGAAGCTCCTTCGTACACATGCATCCTCTGAGCAAAACATTATGCAATGTGCATGTCGTCACTATATTTTTATTGGTCCACATGGAAGCCTCGTAGGATGGCTTATATAAGAGTATGAGTCTGTGGCTCATATCCCGTTTTCCATACACACACACACACACACACACACACACACACACACACACACACACACACACACACACACACATACACACACACATATATATGTATATATATATATATATATATATATATATATATATATATATATATATATATATATATATACATATGTATGATTTTGATTATATATTTGAATAGTTGTAAGGATTTTAACTTATTATACAGTTAGTAATAAGGATTTTAAATTATTTACATGAGGATATACATAATGCATATTGATGCTAGTTAATTATAAGAATTTTTTATTATTATTAATTAGTGCATGATATACAAACAGTTTGAACGACTCACTTTCAAGCCATTTTCAAGCCGCATTGTAATAATAGAAATTAATTATAATTTATTAGTTGATCATCGATCATCGATCAATAAAATAATTTTCTCTTTTTTTTTCTTCATCTCCTTTTCGAAAGCCTAAATCCTACACATTTGAAATGCTCAAAAATAAATCCTATACATTTGACAGGCTCAAAATTGCACGACGAAGAAATATTGTTGTGAACAGGTCAAAAACAAATTCGCTCTAAGCCTCTAATGAACTTCAGTTTAGAAAAATGTCCATTGTGAGCAAAATTATAACATTTTAGGAGATAGAGGGTATATAGGCTTAACTTGAAGAATACATATTCCAAATGACCATAAAAAATACGGATACCCAAAATCCATGTCATATCGTGTTGGATATAATATTATGGATATTTCAAAATATATTAGGATCAGTGTCGGACTTTAGATTTTGAGACCTTAGACGAACTCTAAAAATGGTACACTCAAAAATTGAAGTGATGCCCTCAAAGCTCACTCATAGTCTCCGACTCCGACAATTAGATCGTCTCAGCAGAAATACTATAGGCATTAGAAAAAAAAACATATTTTTTAATAAATTATAAAACAACCACAAAAAAGTCAATAATTATAGCATTGAAATAATTATACAATAATTACCAGATATTTTAATAACAATTACTGGATATTTCAATATACTATTTTCTTAGGTATTACTGGATATTTTACAAAAAAATTAATAAATTAGCTCACCTAATGGAAAAAAGATCGGTTCAATAGGTCTTTAGAAATAAAACTTACTTGTAGTCATCGATTCCCGCCACTAGATCAACTCGACAAGAATAATAGGCATTAGGCAAGAACATAATTTCAATAAAATTCTAAGTTAACCATAAATAAGACGACCAACAACAATTTATATATAAAAAAAGAATAATGTTATTTATCCTCCAAATTGTCCTTCCAAACCATTCCTTTTTATGTGGCAGTTGACATGGTATGTTGATGTGGCAGTTGACATGTCAAATTTCAAAACTAATATTAAAATTAATGTTACCATTAACATTAAAAATTAATATTAATATTAAGATTAATATTAAAAATAATATTAATATTAACATTAACAATAATATTAATATTAATATTAATATTAATATTAATATTAACATTAGTAGTAATGTTAACATTAATATTAATATTAATATTAACATTGACATTAATATTAAAATTAACATTAATATTAATATTAGCATTAATATTAACATGGAAAAAATTGGGCAATTAATTTGTTGGGTTAAAATTTGTCTTGTCATCTGCCATGTCAGATGATACATAATATTATTTAACATGCCACGTCAACTGCCATATAAGAAGGGATGGTTTGGAGGGACAATTTGGATGTACGAATAGTACTACTCAGGAAAAATAAAAAAGTCAAAGTCTCACCTTTGAAGAATCTGAGCATTAGTTCTTTTAAAAAAACTCCGCCTGCCACTGATCTCTCTACAAAAAAAAAGAACGTAAAAAATATTCTTCATTCTAATAACTCGGCGGCCACAGGAGTCTAATCTTTTTGTGGTTTCTTTTCGTGGCTTTAAATATATATA
Organism: Iris pallida; assembly: GCA_029216955.1. Taxonomy (NCBI): domain Eukaryota; kingdom Viridiplantae; phylum Streptophyta; class Magnoliopsida; order Asparagales; family Iridaceae; genus Iris; species Iris pallida. The sequence continues at coordinate 17,638,255 of JANAVB010025800.1, forward strand.
TTAGGAAAAAAAAGTTGGCAGCCATATATACGAGTCTTTTTTTTACCAAAAGAAAAGCTAAAATATTCTATGTTTCATTCTTTCCGAAAATCTACAGATTCGATCCATCAATTTAATTTTTGGCACAAAAATCAAGGTCCGGATTTAATTTTTTTAAAACGGCCAAAATTAGAGGGGACTTACATGTTAGTCTCGGGGCTTGATCAAATATGGTAGACTCGATGTCGAGATCAGAGGTTCAACAAACGTTCACCTTCTGATTATTCTCGAGATCCAAGAGGACCACTATAATATGAATTTGATTACAAAAGCAACAATAATCAGAAAGTAAATCTCACGTTCTTTCTTGCAATCGCAGTTGCTGACGGACAGAACTGAGTTCAGAAAATAAATCTCACGTACTTCCTTGCAATTACAATTGCAGACGGACAGAACTGAGTTACAACTCAGATGAAGAAGAAGAAAGAAGAAAGAAGAAGAGGAAAGGTTCTTGCTGGGCTGATTAAGATCACCGTTGCTCAAAGCAAGATTTGCCCCAACACGATCTGCTTCCAGGAACCAGCAAGTTCACGAAGAACTTCTGGAACGCTCGTAAGTCAATATTTGAGACTTGAACGGGCTTCCTGGACTTTACAGACTCCCTTAACTCTCTTCTTGGTGCATCTTTCAAAGGAGGCCAAGGGGCTCTATTTATAGAGTGGAGTTGAGACTTCACCTCTTCTCCTATCCGATGTGGGAATAAAATACCAATACTCAAAAATAGAGTTTGATATTTTAGATCATCCCACAATCAGCGTAGAAGTGTGCCAGTCCACGCCTACCCCTCGAACACTCCCGTGCATGCACGAGATATCCTGGAGTCCGTGTCCGAGTCCGAGTCCGCACAACAAAAATCAACTTACATCCTTGTTGGAATTAATCCTTTTTCCTTCTAGGAAAATACTCCCACATGGCACACACTTGTGCCCCACCACACCTCATGTGCACACCTCAACACAAGCAATGCATTATATTGAGATACTCACCATTTGGTGTAGCCGATGTGGGACTATCTTTCCTAGTCCAAAGGCAAAAACACCAACAATCCCCCATATATCTCAATATATGGGTTGAGCGTTTCCCACAGTGACTGCCCATCATATATTAGGAGAGATGTCGCTACGACTTGAATCTTCCCGCATAGGTTAAATAACAGCATGATACAAGAATGGACTAAGCCTTGAATTCTGCACCATAACTGCAATTTTTCCTACTCACATAATGACATCAACTGTGCTTCTGGCTGCACATTAAAGGCCTTGTGCCAGCCTGGTTCAGTGTATAATTTTGGACGTCTACAAGTTTACCCTCAAGAGACGGCCTGATATCTTTGTCCATACACTATAGGTGAGTTCTTTATAAAGAGTCATGGCATGAAGCATTGCGCTTCTTTGCGGTGCTATGCCGCTATGACATGGATTAAAGCCGAGTCTTTACCCCACCTGGGTACCTCATCGTAGTGTCATACTACTGTAGTATGAGGTCACAAGCCTCTTTGTAGTGCCAAACTACCCAGCATGAAGCCTTGCGCTTCCGTGCGGTATTACGCCGCTATGATATGGCTCGCGAAGCCGAGACCTTATCCTACCTGGTACCTCTTCATGGTGTCATGCCACTGTAACATGAGGACATCGTCCTTTTTGTAGTGCTGTCTACCTCTCTTTATTACGATTATCATACAGCATTAGGCCACCTGCCTATTTGCGGTGCTACTCCGCTGTGACTTGGCTTGCAAAGCCGAGGCATTACCCCTACGTGGGAACCTCATGGTGAAGTCACATCACTGTAGCATGGAGTTATACTCCTTGTAGTGCTGTACTACCGTGCTTCCTGTAAAGCACTCTAGGCATTCACTCTGCTTAAGAACTCATTAAGGCATTTAAGCCAACCTTTCCACAGGATCCGTTTTTCGCAGAAAATAATAGTAGACAACAGTGGTTGTAGGTTCGTAACCTCTCCATGCCATAGAGGACAAGTACCCACCGTTTCTGATATTCTTTCGGTTAATAGCCCTCCCTTGAACCAAAATCTAGATGCCTAGTAGATTTCTCTTTGAACTAATAGCATAAAACTTTATGGTAGGAATGTAATAACACAATATTAGAATGCCTTCAAGCCCATTTTACAAGCTGTGTCATCGACCAGCTGGCGCTTGAGGCCCTTGGTGAACGGATTCGCCAGGTTCTCCTGACTCCGAACATCAATCACTGCAATAACACCCCTCTTGATGAGATCGTGTAATGCCCTGTGCTTCAATCGCACAGTCCTCTTCTTCCCGTTGAAGAGGTCATTTGATGCCACCGCCGCAGTCGCCTGGTTGTCGCAGTATATCGATATCGCCAGTATTTGCGCCCCAACCACTGGAGGATCATACATGAGCATTCGAAGCCATTCTGCTTCCTCCGCTGCGGTATCAAGTGCAAAGAACTCAGATTCTATGGATGATCGCGAGAGCATAGTCTGCTTCTTCGATTTCCACGATATAGCAGCTCCACCCATTATGAAAATGTATCCACCTGTGGACCTCTCGCTCTCCACTTTTGAGGACCAGCTGGCATCACTGAAGCCTTCCACTATCGACGGATCTCTGCTGTAGTACAGTGTATATGTTTGAGTCTTCTTGAGATATCTCATAACCCGTTTACCGCTTTCCAGTGCTCAATGCCTGGGTTTCTCGTGAAACAACTCAGCATTCCCATAGCGAAAGCTATGTCAGGCCTTGTGGCAGTAGTAGCATACATTAAACTCCCAATTACGCTTGCATACTCCAGCTGCCTGACACTTTCCTTCAAGTTTGGCTCCAGCTTCTGATCACCCCGATACGGCATATCAATTAAAGGAAGATCATGATACCCATATCGAGTGAGCACCTTCTCAATGTAATGAGATTGTGACAGCACTAATCCAGTATCTGTCCGGATGATCTTGAGTCCCAAGATAACATCAGCATCCCCCAAGTCCTTCATACTGAACTTCATCGAGAGAAACTTCTTTGTCTCCGTGACACAGCTTATATCCGTACCTAGGATTAGCATGTCGTCCATGTATAGACAAACGATGACTCCTCTTTTGGCAGTATACTTCGTATAGATGCACTTGTCTGTTTCACTGACCCTGTAGCTATTTGACCTTATGACTTTGTCAAACTTCTCATGCCATATTTTGGGAGCTTGCTTTAAACCGTACAGATATTTTACCAACTTGCAGACTTTGTCTTCAAGACCTTTGACGACAAACCCTTCTGGTTGTTGCATGTAGATCTCTTCGGTTAGCTCGCCATTCAGGAATGTCGTTTTTACATCCATCTGATGTATCACCATCTTATGTATCGCTGCGAGAGCAATCAACATTCTGATGGTGGTCATTCGGGCTACTGGAGCATACGTGTCAAAGTAGTCGATTCCCTGCTTATGAGAAAACCCCTTTGCCACTAGCCTGGCCTTGAACTTGTCAATGGTTCCATCAGCTTCCATCTTCTTCTTGAAGATCCACTTACATCCGATAGGTTTTTCTTCTTCAGGTAGATCAACCAACACCCAAGTGTTATTGCAGGTGATTGATTCAATTTTATTGTCTATCGCCTCCTTCCAAAAAATAGCATCTCTGGTCTTCATCGCCTCATCATAGGTAAGCGGATCTGCTTCCACATGATAGGTGATGAAGTCATCTCCGAAGTTCTTCGGCCTCCTCGCTCGCTTCGACGACGGCTCAGCGAGTTCTGGTTCAATTGTTGTCTCTTCAGCAACAACTTTATTTTGGACAACTGGCTCATTGAAGATCTTAGTCTCCTTTGCACCTTCATCATTCTCCGGAATGTCCGTTAGAACAATATTCTTGTGCCTTACAAACTTGTCTTCAAAATATTCAGCATCGCGAGATTCGATGATATGATTTGACTCAATATCAAGAAATCTCCAAGCATCACTCTTCTCGGCATACCCCAAGAAGATCGTCTTCGTAGTCCTTGTCCCCAACTTCTGAATCTTTAGATCTGGGAGCTTCACATAAGCCAGACACCCCCACACTTGAATGACATTCAAGTTAGGTATGACTTTGAACCAGCGTTCATGAGGAGTTACGTCCGAAGTTGCATACGGCACTCTATTTAGAATAAAAGTGGCCGTCAATGCAGCTTCTCCCCAGTAGCATTTAGGAAGACCCGCAGTTAGCAGCATTGAGTTCATCATTTCTGTCAACGTTCTGTTCTTCCTCTCCGTTACTCCATTAGATTGAGGAGAATACGGAGCAGTAGTCTCATTTATGATTCCATGTTCTTTGCAGAACAATATGAATTCATGAGACCGATACTCTCCGCCTTGATCACTTCTCAGCCTCTTGAGTTGTTGTCCAGTTTGTCGTTTAGCCTCGGCCCTGAACTCCTTGAACTTCTCAAACGCTTCGTCTTTAGACTTGAGCAAGTAGACGAACGCGTACTTTAAGAAGTCATCGATGAAGATTATGAAATACTTTATCCCGGCTTTTGTAGAGAATTGCTTGAAGTCACAGATATCGGAGTGCACCAACTCCAGAAGATCTGTGCTTCGATTGACCCGATGAAAGGGTTTCCTTATGATCTTTGTCTGAGCACATACTTCACACTTCTCTACCTTATCCCCACATTTGGAGATAAGTCCTAGACTGGACATTTTGTTAATTCTTTTACAATGAACATGTCCGAGCCTATTATGCCACAACTTAAGAGAATAATCAGAAAGATCGATTGCATTGATTACATTTGACTGGTTTACAAGCTGAATTTTGAACATCCCTTCAGTTTGAAAAGCTTTTTCGAAGTATGTTCCCTTCTTGGACATCACCATCTGGCCAGCATTGATGTCCATCCTCAAGCCTGTGTTGCTAAGCAGGCTTCCAGAGATCAGGTTCTTTGCAATCACCGGAACGTGCTTCACACCTTGAAGCGTCAGAGTGTTCCCGGATGTGAGTTTCAGCTCCACAGTTCCGACCCCCAGAACATCAGCTTGGGCTAGGCTCGCCATGATAACTTTCTCAAAAGTTAGCTGGTATGTGATGAACCATTCCTTGTCAGAGCAGACATGGCAGGTCGCACCAGTGTCTATCCACCAGTCAGAGTCAGCCCCCACAGCTGTGACCTGAGCAATCATAGCAACAATGTTAGAAACCATGGAAACCTTGCTAGGCTCACCTCGCTCAGCTTGTTTGGGCTTAGATTTGCATTCACTCTTGCAGTGACCCTTCTTGCCACAGTTGAAGCAAGTCACGTGGGACTTGGACTTCTGTTGCTTGAACGAAGGACCCTTCACTTTCAGATTAATGGAGTCCTTCTTCTTGTGATGAGAAGCCACATGCTTTCCTTTGAACTCTCTTATCTGCACCAAGTTAGCCTTAGCCAGTTGTTTGGACAGAGAGTCCATCTTCTGTTGAGATCGTATTTCGTCCTTAACGTGGATCTCTTGTAGAAGATCTTCCAAGCTAATGTCCAGCTTCTTCCGATGCATTCTAGCATAGAAGTTGCTCCAACCAGCAGGAAGTTTCGAGACTATCCCTCCAACGATAAACTTGTCGACGAGGGGCATCTTCTCGTTATCTAACTTCTGGCACAACTTCAGAAATTCCTTCACTTGAGGTAGCATCGCCATCTCGTCTTCGAAGAGCCACTTGTGGTACTTCTCGACGATGAAGATTTTGGACCTGTTCTCATCATCTTCATATAGCTTACCCAAAGAATTTTAGATCTCTTTGGCCTTCACCTTCTTGGAATATGACTCTGCCAGAGAGTCTTCCATAGAATTGAGAATCTGCAGTTTACAGATACTGTTTTCTCTCTTCCATTTTCTCTGCTTGACGAGTACAGCAGCAATAGCATCGACAGTTCCTCCTTCTGGAATCGTCGGTTCATCCTCAATCAACACATGGTCTACGTCTACGAGTTGAAGATTAAGGGTGACCTTCCTCTTCTAGATTTGAAAATGTTCTCCGTCAAATTTTTCCAACTTGTTAAAGCTGGTATCGATGAGAGAAGCACGAGAGTTCTCCATCTACAAGGATCTTGCTTTGAGATTGTTAGTCCCGATGCTTGATCAAAGATGGTAGACTCGATGTCGAGATCAGAGGTTCAACAAACGTTCACCTTCTGATTATTCTCGAGATCCAAGAGGAACACTATAATATGAATCTGATTACAAAAACAACAATAATCAGAAAGTAAATCACGCGTTCTTCCTCGCAATCACAGTTGCTGACGGACAGAACTGAGTTTAGAAAATAAATCTCATATTCTTCCTTGCAATCGCAGTTGCAGACGGACAGAACTGAGTTACAACTCAGATGAAGGAGAAGAAAGAAGAAAGAAGAAGAGAAAAAGTTCTTGCTGGGGTGATTAAGATCACCGTTGCTCAAAGCAAGATTCGTCCCAACACGATCTGCTTCCAGGAACCAGCAAGTTCACGAAGAACTTCTGGAACGCTCGTAAGTCAATATTTAAGACTTGAACGGGCTTCCTGGAATTTACAGACTCCCTTAACTCTCTTCTTGGTGCATCTTTCAAAGGAGGCCAAGGGGCTCTATTTATAGAGTGGAGTTGAGACTTCACCTCTTCTCCTATCCGACGTGGGACTAAAATACCAATACTCAAAAATAGAGTTTGATATTTTAGATCATCCCACAATCAGCATAGAAGTGTGCCAGTCCACGCCTACCCCCCGAACACTTCCGTGCATGCACGAGATATCCTGGAGTCTGTGTCCGAGTCCGAGTCCGCACAACAAAAATCAACTTGCATCCTTGTTGGAATTAATCCTTTTTTCTTCTAGAAAAATACTCCCATATGGCACACACTTGTGCCCCACCACACCTCATGTGCACACCTCAACACAAGCAATGCATTATATTGAGATACTCACCATTTGGTGTAGCCGATGTGGGACTATATTTCCTAGTCCAAAGGCAAAAACACCAACATTACATACACTATAAAAAAGTTATTGTACCATCTAAAAATTTGAACTTATATACACTATAAAAAAATTGGTGTTCTCTGGAATTTTGGGCATGAGACAACTGTCTCATAGGTCTCATACTAAGTCCAACTTTGATTAAGACACATCAAAATAGATGTCAAATTCGTGTTATTTTTCTGAAACGTGAAGTATCAAGTTGAACAATATATTCTCCAACTCTCCGTACTAGAGAGATCTATGTTTAGAATATTTTTCAGCCAATGTCCCACGTATTTAAAACTCCAGTGACTAGGGGTGAGCATTTTTTGGTTCTAAACCGAAAACGGATATGAATTGAATCGAAATAGTGATTCGGTTCAATTTCTACAATAAGCTTCGATTTTTTGTCTTAATTTTTGAAAATTCGGTGTTGTTTCGGAGTTCAGATTTGAAATTTGGAATCTGAACCAAACCGAAAATTGGATTGTATATATTTAAAGTTAATCTCTATGAATTTTTTTTCAATTTTTTTTTATTTTATGTTCTCTTCTATTCATATTTTTGTAAATTTATGATTATCCTCTCATCCATTTCAATTTTATTTTTCAGTTAAAGATAGTAGCTTTATTTCAAAACCATCAAAGGTGGTTTTTTTTTTATTCCTTCTAATTTCAATAAAATTTTAGTTAAATCAATCACAAACATTTCTATAATATATTTTCATATTTTGACTTTTTATGTTTTTTTTTGGTAAATTGGGAACAAAGATAGTCATTTTTTAATGTACTTTGTTTTCTTTTGCTTGGTTTTGGCAAAAGTCCAACCCATCAAAAAAAGTTTAATCCAATTGAAATAACCGAACATAACCGAATCGAACCAAACCAAAAATTAATACGATTCGGTTCGTGTAAAAACTCGGTTTGGTCGGTTTCGGATTATTCGGTTTTTTCGAAGTCTGTTCGGTTTGAACCGACCTGCATAGACAGAAGCAACAACCCAATCTATGTCACATGGAAAAATGGTCTTTGTCCCTTGTCAGTGCTCGTATTCGTACAACATGGGGGACTACCATTTTACTTATTTGAAAATTTACATAAACCTGTGTCCTTATCATTATGTAGAGAACAATTTGCTACTTATGTTGTGAAGAAGTCGCATAGGAAAATAAAATGAAGAACAAATAATGAACCAACATACACACAAATGTTGTTGCAGCAGAGAGAAATTTATAGTTTAATAAATAGGATGGACCTGAAAATAATAAAATAGAAATTTAGAGAGAGTTTTCTCTTATGGAAAAAAAAAATGCTGAACACAAATTTATTATGGAAAAAATATCTCGCTAGAGGAAAGGCTTGAACTTCCGACCTTGTGGTTAACAGCCACACGCTCTAGCCAACTGAGCTACTCCAGCTAGTATGTACAGTAATATTTCTCATTATATACATTTACGTCTGTTATGAATGCTTTGTAATGCTAATTCGACTACAATTAAGAACTCAAATACAAAATATAATATTGATGTCACACGTAGATTCCATTAACATTGAATGCAAATTAATTTTTCTCTTACAGAAACTCCAGCCGGTTGAGAAAATAAATGGATCATATGAGTTTCATCCAACGGTATTACAGTGTCGAGTTATAAAAATTAGGAACTCAAGATTTTTCGTAGGATTTTTGTTATTCTTTAGACCCGATTGTTTTTAACAAACTAAATAACTTATTATGCCCTAATATTTATAATTAAGTTGTGGGCACTTTTATTCTCTATGTGTCATGGTGCAACTTGGGCCGGGCTGTCCGGTCTCCGGCTCGGGCTCGGCCCGATCAAATCCGGTGTGGGTCGACATGAGCCCGGTCAACGACCCGGACCGGCCCGACCCGCTCAGATTTCGGTCCGGGTCGGGTTGTGCCCTCGGACCCGTTAGCCCGGACCATCCCAACCCAGTTTGACCGTGGGTCCGGGCCGGTCAAACCCGTGAAGCCTGACCGGGCCGACTCGGACCGGCCCGGTTCGGCCGGTTTTTTGAATTTATTTTGGATTTTTAAACGTTGGAATGCCAAATGACCATTTTACCCCTATTTTACTTGTTTTTAGACAGTTGGGAGGATATTTTGGTTATTTTGCTAAAAATGATCGAAAATACCCTTATAATAACTCTTTTTTAGGATAAAATAGGTCATTTTGCACCCCAAAAAACCTATAAATAGGTCATAAATCTTCAAACTTAATCACCCTATAATTTCTTTACTCTTGCAATTTTTGCAAGCAAGCTCGTGTGAAGAGACGATTTATTTCATGGATAATAATCAACTACCATAGCAACCATAAGATCAGCAATCGCAACCTGCACCGCAACCGGCACCGCAAGAAGATTTTGAATCATATTCAAAAATTTGGCATCATTTTAGCGGAGTTTACAATGAACGTGCAAGTGGCGGTACCGAAAGAAGATACTCCACTAAAGTTATTGTTGTATGTTTGCAATGTAGAAAACGATTAAAATGGGACCATAGCCATGGTATAGGGAAGCTACGTCGCTATTTAAAATCATGTATCAACATCTAGTAATCTTGTATGAGTCATTAATCGTAGTTTATGTACTAGTAATCTTGTATAAGTCTTTGTAATATTGTATTAGTCAGTAATCACAGTTTATGTATTAGCCATTAATCGCAGTTTATGTATTAGTCATTAATTGCAGTTTATTTACTAGCAAATCTTGTATTAATCATTCAATTATCTCATTTGTACTTTTAGTAAAATCTAAATGGTAGAAAGTAAAATAAATTTCTTATACAAATTTACTTTTACTTGCTTTTTTTTTGTCATTCAAATTTTTTTAGAAAGCAAATCATCTATTAATCATTCTTTTTTTTAAAACTCAAAACCGGATTATCCGGTCCAATGCTGAACCGGTCCGACCCAGGCCCGGTTCAGCCCGGCTCGACCAAACCGGGCCCGGGTCCGGGCTGGGTCTAGCCTCCCCCTGTCACGACCCGATCCCAAATAATTGGGTCGAATCGGATCATGTCCAGCCTGCACCGTTGTTGAGACGGCGGCAGTAAGCTGTTCCATTAGCAGGTAACCACAACAACAACATCTATATTTGTCACAACTCAATATTCGGGAATTGAAACTTTATTAAACATTTGAAATGAATACAACTGGAATTTAAAAGTACTGAAATAAATACTGAATTCAAATAAACAGATTTTCAAAGAACAACAAAACTTAAAAAAAAATCTATCTAAGCATTCGGCTCATCGGTCTCAGTCCCTGCGTCCTCCAAAGGAGACTCTGGCAGCACCACTGGGTACAGAACCGGGTCGTAATAGCTGCTGTATAACAGCTCAGCGTCCTCAATATCCCCTAAAAATGTATCTCCAGTCAGGAGGGAGCAAAGTACAATTCATGCTAATTTAAACAGTTAAAATAAATAATAGAATCATGCACTTTTAAACAGTTTGAAATAAACAGTTTTCTAGCAGTAAAACAGTATGATTTTGAATAGGCAATGAATATGATCGGCTTGGGTTGTATAGTAGTATCCTATTGATACGATATGGCTTATCCCCGTGTGAGAGAGGGGTAAGCTAATACAGTTCTAAGTTAACAGTTGGATGTGGTCATAAACATTACTCTATTCCCCCAGTACCCAACAGTCAATCAGTCAGTGCTCTCAGAGAGAGTTTCGTGTTGCATCGTGGTTTAAACTTGCAGTAAAGCGATTATTAAAATAACTGTAAACTAACACAAACTGTACTTGCCTCAAAATGGACTGGACTGGAAAGATTGAAGACTTCGAGATGTGAATTAGGATCATCCCCGAATTCCTACATTCGAGAAATTGACTCAGAATCCAGATTTACCAAGCTAACTATACTAGTTGAAATCTCTAATTGTGTCCTAATCAATTTTAATCTTTATTATTAAACACGAACAAAATGCGATTATCGATGCGTTATAATTAATAACGAGGGAAAGATCGTTTAAACTTGTATTTTGGAAAATCTCGTAGTTACCAAATTAATTTGATTAAAACTTTGTATTTTCGTAATTATACATATAAAACTAAATTTCTTATTTAACGAGAAAAACATGATCGTTGTTTAAATATTAAAACTTGTAAATTTTAATGTGAGAAAACTTTATTAATTTTTATATCAAAATAATTATCTATTTGATTTACGCGTACGCTAAAAGAACTCGCAAAACCAAAAAAACAATAGAAAAATCTTACGCTACCAAATTACAGGTCACTGAGCCAACAACCAGCTGAGCTTATGCCCATTACAATTTATTTACAAAAATTGAAATAAGACAAAACAGTTGTTAGTTCTAAATCTTCCTACAATTTAATTATGAATAAATTAAATAATAAAAATAAATTAAATATTTAATGAGTCTCAGATATGGTCCAATCGTCATAAGGCTAATGCCTCAACGTCCGGGCGAAGCCGGTTTCGTTTGCACTTAGCCGGGGCCCATTGACCGATACGGTCGTCGCCCAAAAATCCAAAATAATATATTTTCCGAAAAAACCGTTTTAAAAATCATTTTAAAAATACAATTAAGTTTTATGGAAAATCCGGCAGCATTTTCTCTATTTTTGGTCAACCCAAAAACTGGGAAAGTGTGCCAATATTTTCCTGCAAATACCAAACCAGGAAATCCCAAAAAATATATATAAAAATAACCACAAACATTCCCAATATTAATTCGGAACGACCCGAAACGAATTCGGGAATCCGAAACCAAACCAAAACATCACAGCACTAATCGGAACGATCCGAAACCCAAAATATCCAGAAATTATTTTCGAAAGTTTCGGAAAAAATTTAAAACCAACTAACAGAAGCTTTCCGAAGGTTTCTCGAAAAATCTCGGAAACGACGTTAACCCAAAAATCGAATTTCCTGAAGGAAAATTCGTGGACCAATTCATCATTGACACGGGGAGGGACGAACTACTGTGATTAACCAGGGATTACCCAAAACGATGAAATCCGAAGGGTTGCCTCGGACTCGGGATGCGCAAATCCATAGAACGGACTCGAAATCCTGCGAAGAGCGCTGGACAGGGGCTGTCCAGAACAGCGGACACGGTCTCGGGGTACGCCGGGGATGCTGGCCGGGCACGGGACGCCGGGGAGGACAGCGCGCGGGGCACAGGAGCCAGGGCACGGTCGGGGACCGGGGAGGCGCTGGGTTCAGCGCCGCTGGGAGCGGCCGGGGGTCGCTGGCGGCCGGATCGGGGTCCGGCGGGCGCGGCGAGGCGCTGGGGAGGCCGGGGCTGCGGTGGCGCGCCGGGGTCGGGCGCCGCACAGGGGGTCGGGCGCCGCACAGGGGGTCGGCCGAGGGCGCTGGAGCGCGGGTCTCAGGGGGTTTTGAGGGAGAGGGAAACTTGTGGGGGAGAGGAAGCTTGTGAGGGGAAAGGGAAGTTCTCCTCTGGAGAAAATGGAGGGAGAGTGAGTAATGGAGTTGGTGGTGGGAAGGTGTGTGTGGTGTTTAAGGAAGGGAAAAAGGGGCTGTGGGTGTGCGTGAGTGTTTGTAGGGAGAGAAGAATGAGGGGAAAAGAGAACGTGGGGTGTGGAGTTGAGGATCTGGTCCAACTTGGACCAGCTCCAAATAGAGTTAGAAATATATTTTTTTTAATATAAAAACAGATTTCAAAAGAAGGGAGGGGGTTCAGGTTGGGTCTGGGTTCGGGAACTAGTCCGGGCTCAGGTCTGGTCAGCAAATCAAAAACCCTGAATTTAAATTTTGAAATTAATTTTCAAAGCTCACAAATAATACTTAATAATAATAGTAATAATATAATATTAATATTAATTCACATAACGAAACTGGGTTTCACAATCTTCTCTCCTTAGAAAATTTTGTCCTCGAAATTAAAGGCAGGGTTAGGGGTTACCTTAAGTCTCAAACAAGTACGGGTACTGCACCCGTAACTCAGGTCTAACAATAAGAATTTCCAAGGCAGTCGTGGATGAGGCGGTTTAGGGACAAGTTTCATTTATGATATCATCCATGCAGAAAAATACAAAGGCGAACCAAAGCACACGAGGTTGATCAGACCATCATGCACCGGTCCTGATTAGACAATATATTAGTGGGTGCACCCAATAAAATACTGTCATGATCAAGCTTGATAAAGAGATAGCTTGTAAAACTAGGCTAACTTAGCAGCATCAGTCAAGTTTAGAACGAAAAGATAAAAAAATAGGAGTTTATGTGATGGCTCAAATTCTGATCTTCTTCTCACCTCTGACTACGTCTCTGGCACTGAAAGGTTGAGTCCAATCTTCAGCTCTGAATTATCCAAAATGTGACTCGGATCCGGAATGTAGCGTCTGAGCTGTGATACGTAGAAGACGTTGTGGATGCCTTCTAGACTTGGGGGTAGAGCAACCCGATAAGCCACTTCTCCAATCCTGCTGAGTACTTCAAAAGGACCAATATACCTGGGACTTAACTTTCTTGCTCTGCCGAAACGGATTGTTCCTCTGGTAGGAGAGATCTTCACAAATACACTGTCGCCTTCTTCAAACTCCAAAGGCCGTCGGCTGCTATCGGCCCAATGCTTCTGTCTGTCCTGGGCAATCCTGAGCTTGTCTCTGATCATTCTCACCTTCTCTGCTGCATCGATTACCATCTCAGGTCCAAGCAATACTCGTTCTCCGACGTCGTCCCAAGCAAGTGGAGTGCGGCAACGACGTCCATAGAATGCCTCGAACGGTGTCATACCGATGCTAGCTTGGTAGCTGTTGTTGTAGGAGAATTCTACCAAGTGCAAATGGTCTTTCCAATACCCTCCAAATTCTAAGATGCAGGATCTCAGCATGTCTTCTAGTGTCTGGATTGTCCTCTCTGATTGTCCGTCAGTCTGGGGATGGTAGGCGGTGCTGAACTTCAGTTGTGTTCCCAAACTGTCTTGCAAACTCTTCCAAAAGTGAGAGGTAAATCTAGTATCTCTGTCAGACACAATACTTACCGGAACTCCAAGAATCCGATAGATGTGTCGCATGTACAGTGCTGCCAACTTCTCGGTGGATAGACCAACCTTGAAGGGAATAAAGTGAGCTGACTTCGTCAGTCGGTCCACGATAACCCAATGGCGTCCTTTCCTCCTTAGGGACGAGGCAGTCCTGACATGAAGTCCATTGTGATGTGCTCCCACTTTCACTCTGGAATGTCCAGTGGCTGCAGAAGTCCTGCGGGTCTCTGTCTGCTAGCTTTTACTTGTTGGCAAATTAAACATCTAGCCACATACCTAGATACATCCTTCTTCATTCCGTACCACCACACTATAGTCTGCATATTCCGATACATTTTGTTGGCTCCAGGATGTATGGAATACTGCGACTGGTGCGTTTTATGCATCAGCTCGTTCCTCAGTTCGTCAGTTGGTACGCAAAGCCTCGTACCATTCTTCAGTGCTCCGTCACTGGCGATTGAGAATCCTTCAAGTGTTCCTACCAGCACTTGATCTCTAAGTTTATAAAGTGTTTCGTCTTGAAACTGCGTCTTCTTGATTTTTGTCCATCAGACTCGAGCTCACTTGCAACTTCAACAACAATGGATCAGCATCCAGCTCCTCCCTTCCAGACAGTAAAATCTCCAGTCCAAGCTTCTCGATGTCCTTCGGGTGGTACTGTAGATCGATGTCATAATCCTTCATCAGCTCCAGCCATCTTCTTTACCTCATGTTCAGCTCCTTCTAAGTGAAATCATACTTGTGGTCTGTAAATATTTCCATTCTCTCTCCATAAAGGTAATGCTTCCATAACTTCAAGACAAATATCACCGCTGCAAGCTCCAAATCATGTGTAGGATAGTTCTTCTCATGAGTCCGTAATTGTCTAGATGCATAAGCAATCACTTTTCCATGTGGTTGAAGAACACAACCCAGTCCTTTACCTGAGGCATCACTGTAGATTGAGAAACCACCAGTTTCTGCGGGTAGCACAAGGATTGGTGCAGTGGTAAGTCTCTTCTTCAGCTCCTCGAATGATGCCTGGCAATCTTTCGTCCAGATGAACTCTTCATTCTTCCGAGTGAGCTTCGTCATCGGCTCAGCAATTCTGGAAAAACCCTTCACGAACTTCCGGTAGTAGCCAGTCAAGCCCAAGAAACTCCAGATTTTAGCAACTGAGCTTGGGGTAGACCACTTCTCAACAGCGGCTATCTTCTTCGGATCCACCGAAATTCCTTCTCCTGTGACAACATGGCCAAGAAAATCCACCTTGTCTAGAAAGAATTCACACTTGGAAAGCTTACCATACAGCTTCTCCTTCCTCAAAGTATCTAGAACTTTCCTGAGGTGCTCTTCGTGCTCCTCTTCCGTCTTTGAATAGATCAGAATGTCATCGATGAAGACTACGACAATTGATCTAGGTATTCATAGAAAACCTTGTTCATAAGGTTCATGAACACCGCAGGAGCATTCGTCAGTCCAAATAGCATGACCAAGAATTCAAACTGCCCATACTTGGTGTTGAATGCCGTCTTGGGAATATCTTCCTTCCTGACCCTCATCTGGTGGTAGCCAGATCTAAGATCAATCTTCGAAAACACCTTGGCTCTGCTCAATTGATCAAATAGGTCATCAATCCGGGGCAGAGGGTACTTATTCTTGATGGTGATATTGTTCAGCGCCCGGTAGTCGATGCACATCCGTACTGTTCTGTCCTTCTTGGGCACAAACATGACAGGTGATCCCCAGGGTGAAGCTCCGTCTCGAATGAATCCCAGAGCCTTCAGTTCATTGATCTGGTCCTTCATCTCCTTGGCCTCCTTCAGGTTGACTCTGTAGCATCCCTTAGAAATAGGAAAGAGCCGGGGACTAGGTCAATAGTGAACTCTATGTCTAGATCTGGGATAATTCGGAAAGACTATCCGGGAAAACATCTACCATAAAGGTGTAACTAAGAAGTTTATTCATGTGGAGAATTACAGCAAAAACTCTCATGATTGATCTAAGGACATCCTGTTACAACTTCTTATAATAATAGATAATGCTATTCAGCAGTCCTAGGTACTTATTCTTCATGGTTCTGGCTCTTGCATGAGCAGTCTCCAACTGCTTCATCTTCTATGAACCTCGAGTCTGCATCATGCCTTATTGTAGGAGGCAAGGTCTGCTGGTTAGGAAGATTCCCTAGGTTATGGCCTAACAGGTGTTGCTGGAATATATGCTCTGGTTTGATGGAAAGATAAGGGGCAGTCCTTTATCCGATGTTTAGCAGATCCACATGCCAAACATTTCCCCAATCTCTTGCGACAAATATTGGCTTGGTGACCAAGTCTTTACAGTAGTCATAAACCAATAGCTTCTTACGATATGACTACCGGATATGGCTCAAATTTCTCCTAGATTCAGGGGTATCCCTCCTAGGACGAGGTTCTACTCCAACTTGGTTTAAGATAGCTAAGGCTACCTCATTGACGTTCTTCATGTCTTCTCTCGTGATATTCATCTGTTTCTGCTGGGCTTCATCTTGAGCTTTCTGGAACTCCAGGATTTCTTGAAATAGGGCAACCATTTGGGAGGTATTTGCTGGTACTGGTGGAGCAATAGGAATGGATACTCCACCAAGGAAATGCAACTCAGTTTGAGAAGAGGTAGGAATCGCCAGTGTAGTGAAAACTTCACTGGATGTATCATGGGGATGGTCAATCAGCCGCGAGGGAATAAACCCTGGACTTGGTTGAAGAGATGGGGTATGATCCGTAGATGACACCTCATCGCCAGCAGGATTGGTCTTTTCCTTGGTTATATTCTGGAAGGTTTAGGGTGCAAACATAAGCAAGATATCCTACCAGTCTATAATCAAACAAAAATATTTATTTATATATAATTCGGACCTATGTTGTGATAAATCAATGTTCTAGTGTTCTAATTGTTTCTAGGTATGTTTTCCTAAGTTGTTGTTTCGGACCTGCATGGGCCAACACTAAAAACATGTCACGATCCGATTCCAAATAATTGGGTCGAACCGGATCATGCCCAGCCTGCACCGTTGTTAAGACGGCGGCAGTAAGCTATTCCATTAGTAGGTAACCACAACAACAACATCTATACTTGTCACAACTCAATATTCGGGAATTAAAACTTTATTAAATATTTGAAATGAATACAACTGGAATTTAAAAGTACTGAAATAAATACTGAATTCAAATAAACAGATTTTCAAAGAACAACGAAACTAAAAAAAATCTATCTAAACATTCGGCTCATCGGTCTCAGTCCCTGCATCCTCCAAAGGGGACTCTGGCAGCACCACTGGGTACAGAACCGGATCGTAATAGCTGCTGTATAACAGCTCAGCGTCCTCAATATCCCCTAAAAATGTATCTCCAGTCAGGAGAGAGTAAAGTACAATTCATGCTAATTTAAACAGTTAAAAAAATAATAGAATCATGCACTTTTAAACAGTTTTCTAGTAGTAAAACAGTGTAATTTTGAATAGGCAATGAATATGACTGGCTTGGGTTGTACAGTAGTATCCTATTGATACGATATGGCTTATCCCCGTGTGAGAGAGGGGTAAGCTAATACAGTTCTAAGTTAACAGTTGGATGTGGTCATAAACATTACTCTATTCCCCCAGTACCCAACAGTCAATCAGTCAGTGCTCTCAGAGAGAGTTTCGTGTTGCATCGTGGTTTAAACTTGTAGTAAAGCGATTATTAAAATAACTATAAACTAACACAAACTGTACTTGCCTCAAAATGGACTGGACTGGAAAGATTGAAGACTTCGAGATGGAAATTAGGATCGTCCCCGAATTTCTACATTCGAGAAATTGACTCAGAATCCAGGTTTACCAAGCTAACTATACTAGTTGAAATCTCTAATTGTGTCCTAATCAATTTTAATCTTTATTATTAAACACGAACAAAATGCGATTATCGATGTGTTGTAATTAATAACGAGGGAAATATCGTTTAAACGTGTATTTTGGAAAATCTCGTAGTTACCAAATTAATTTGATTAAAACTTTGTATTTTCGTAATTATACATATAAAACTAAATTTCTTATTTAACGAGAAAAACATGATCGTTGTTTAAATATTAAAACTTGTAAATTTTAATGTGAGAAAACTTCATTAATTTTTATATCAAAATAATTATCTATTTGATTTACGCGTACGCTAAAAGAACTCGCAAAACCAGAAAAACAACAGAAAAATCTTACGCTACCAAATTACAGGTCATAGAGCCAACAACCAGCTGAGCTTATGCCCATTACAATTTATTTACAAAAATTGAAATAAGACAAAACAGTTGTTAGTTCTAAATCTTCCTACAATTTAATTATGAATAAATTAAATAATAAAAATAAATTAAATATTTAATGAGTCTCAGATATGGTCCAATCGTCATATAGGCTAATGTCTCAACGTCCGGGCGAAGCCGGTTTCGTTTGCACTTAGTCGGGGCCCATTTACCGATACGGTCGTCGCCCAAAAATCCAAAATAATATATTTTCTGAAAAAAACCATTTTAAAAATCATTTTAAAAATATAATTAAGTTTTATGGAAAATCCGGCAGCATTTCCTCTATTTTTGGTCAACCCAAAAACTGGAAAAGTGTGCCAATATTTTCCTGCAAATACCAAACCAGGGAATCCAAAAATATATATATAAAAATAACCACAAACATTTCCAATATTAATTCGGAACGACCCGAAACGAATTCGGGAATCCGAAACCAAACCAAAATATCACAGCACTAATCGAAACGATCCGAAACACAAAATATCCAGAAATTATTTCCGAAAGTTTCGAAAAAAAATTAAAACCAACTAACAGAAGCTTTTCGAAGGTTTCTCGGAAAATCTCGGAAACGACGTTAACCCAAAAATCGAATTTTCCGAAGGAAAATTTGTGGACCAATTCATCATTGACACGGGGAGGGACGAACTACTGTGATTAACCAGGGATTACCCAAAATGACAGAATCCGAAGGGTTGCCTCGGACTCGGGACGCGCAAATCCACAGAACGGACTCGAAATCCCGCAAAAAGCGCTGGACAGGGGCTGTCCAGAACAGCGGACACGGTCTCGGGGTGCGCCGGGGATGCTGGCCGGGCACGGGACGCCGGGGAGGACAGCGCACGGGGCACAGGAGCTAGGGCGCGGCCGAGGCGCTGGGAGCGGCCGGGGGTCGCTGGCGGCCGGATCGGGGTCCGGCGGGCGCGGCGAGGCGCTGGGGAGGCCGGGGCTGCGGTGGCGCGCCGGAGTCGGGCGCCGCACAGGGGGTCGGCCGAGGGCGCTGGAGCGCGGGTCTCAGGGGGTTTTGAGGGAGAGGGAAACTTGTGGGGGAGAGGGAAGCTTATGAGGGGAGAGGGAAGTTCTCCTCTGGAGAAAATGGAGGGAGAGTGAGTAATGGAGTTGGTGGTGGGAAGGTGTGTGTGGTGTTTAAGGAAGGGAAGAAGGGGCTGTGGGTGTGCGTGAGTGTTTGTAGGGAGAGAAAAATGAGGGAAAAAGAGAACGTGGGGTGTGGAGTTGAGGATCTGGTCCAACTTGGACCAGCTCCAAATAGAGTTAGAAATATTTTTTTTTAATATAAAAACAGATTTCAAAAGAAGGGAGGGGGTTCAGGTTGGGTCTGGGTTCGGGAACTAGTCCGAGCTCGGGTCTGGACAGTAAATCAAAAACCCTGAATTTAAATTTTGAAATTAATTTTCAAAGCTAACAAATAATACTTAATAATAATAGTAACAATATAATATTAATATTAATTCACATAACGAAACTGGGTTTCACACCCCCCCCCCTCCGGGTTAGCCCGGCCAGCTTGTACGAACGGTCTGAGCCCAGCCCGGACCGGGCCCAGTCAAACCCGGTTTGACCTAGGCCTGGGCTGGCCTAAACCGGCCCACCCAACACCTTAATCTACGAGTACCTTTTAGTTAAATATATTCATCAAATTATATGTTTAATTTATATATCTTTACTAAAATAATGATTGTAACCATCTATAAATTTTTACAACCACATAATCAAGTTTGTAATTATTTAGAGGTATTTATAACTAAAATGCCAATTATAATCAACTACACCAAATTGAACTATCATGTTACTTTAGTATTTTTTTTTTACTTTATATTTTGACATATATTTATGTAACGAGTTAAGTTACTCTAAGATGTAGGACTTGTGCATTCGGTCTATATATCCGGTTTGATTCAAACGAATCGTATCCAAAAACCTCAACCTCCATAGAGCCATACTACATAATCTTAAAATCGCAATTGTCTGAACCTTAGGGTCTGCTTGGTAACGGTGTTTTAATCAGTTCTGAGATATTTTTGAACCGACCTTTTATGGAAATACCTGCTTGTTAATTTTTTTGAGGCACTAATTTTGATCGACTTAAACCCCTCCCCCCCCCCAAAAAAAAATCGGTAGTGTAATATAATTTTGGATGGCTTTATAAACATCCTAAATCGGTGGGTTTTGAGATATTTTATTATTTTATCCATTTATATCATCAACAAATATATATAATTATAACTACTAATACCCTTCCCTTTTTAATTTTATTCATGTAAAAAACTTTTAGAACTGTTCGTTAGTGAATTACCAAGCATGGATTGGACTGGTTTAAAAGCCGCTACTTGAAAACCACCCAAAAATATTAGACCCCTCATAACTGCTCAAAATCGGTACTCTAAAAATACCTCATAATCGCTATTCCTACAATTGCCAAGCAGACCCTTAGTGAATTATTATATTAATTTGGTCTTGTCCACAAACCACATAATTTTTAGTAGAGAATACTAAAAGTTGAATCATGACAATGGAACATAGTAACACAAAACTAGGTTATGAGAGGGAGAAGACTCATCGATCATGAGAATTGAGACGGGAGGGGTGATATTGTGGATAGAATATATTTAGGGTTAGTTTTGAGTTAAGACTTAGATAGCTAGGTGTTTATACATTGTAGTTGACAAATTTGTAATGTTATTCGATTCGTGTTGTTCAAACCGCAAAACAAACTGTATCGTATCGCAAACTGAACCGTCTCCCTAGTAACCAAACAGAATAGTCTAATTTGTTTTGTATCATTTAGGTTTTTCAGCGGGGATTTGGACGACATGCAAGTATACCTTGCCAACTCGTACAGTTTTTACATATTTCATTTTCTATTGTTATTTCATTGTCATATGGTTATATGCTTATTGTGTTCCTAAATGGTTGTCATCTACTGTTTTGCCTATTTTTTTGTTATATGTGCACGTAGTATTGTTCATATTTTCCATTATTGCTTGTCGTAGTAGATACCTTGTTGTAGACATGTCGTTTCATCAAAACTACAGCACTGTGGTGAGGGTTTGAAGATTATGTATTTATGTTTTTTCAACAAAGTCAATTTCTTTTACCCTTTAGCTTAATACATGAATCATAATAGAGATGAATGCAATTTCCTTTAGCAAATTTTATTGTCCTACCTCCATGTGAAGAAATCTACATTTATTTCATTGATGTGGGTTTACACATATAGTTAGGAGGAGGACCTTCCTTGTACAATTTAATCCAATGGGGGTCTAAAGTAGAGTACATTCTCCGAAGTCTAATGACCTAGACTCTTTTACAGTTTAGGAGAACATAGAAGATGCTCCTTCGTTTCATCGGCATTTCATCGACATGCTTAAACTATACGATCAAAAGATTAGATATATTTATACACCAAGTTGTCTTCCAGGCTTAAGGCCCTCACTTGTCCATGGTCCTATAGCTATCTTAGCTAAGAATTGGTAAGAATAGCGGGTTGATGTCACGTTGGCACTAGTCATAAAAACTCTCCCAAATCTTTTAGGGACCTTTATCTAGCTTCATATCATAATCATAGCCAATTCTATTATAGTGGGAGAAGTTCAAAGATAAGTCTTGTTACTACTCAACCTTGACAAAGACAAATAGTCGAATAGGCAGATGTTGGATGGACTAGCCAATGTCAGATGGAAACTCTCCCTTGGCAATAAATCTACCAAGTACAAAATTTAAGTTTAATTGCTGCCCCACCCCTACCACCACCATATACTAGTATCCATCGTAGTGTGATGTCATATTTGTCGGAATATTTAAGCAAATATTTTCGTTCAAAATATAAAAACTAGTTTATATTTTATTATTTTAAAAAATTAATAGATTTTTTTTTACGTAATAGTAAAAATTTGGATTAGAATAGTAAAAGTATATATTAACATTTTAACTATTTCCTACATAAATGAGAATATCTTTTATTTTTCTGGAAATTGCTGAGAAATCCAATTTCGGGGTTAGTTTTTATGAAAAACCCACCCGCATGGAGGGTTTTATGAAATGCCCAGAATTATATATTTTCATGAAATATTCCAAGATTACCTTTAGATGCTCTGTATTTACAAAATTGACATTTTGATAATACCATAAATACCCCTTCGCGCAAATTTGATAATATATATATGAGTTTGAATTCACAAACTCAGATTTGGATTGCAATTTTTGTCTCCTTCACGAGAGATCTGAATTCCATTGTTCTCATATTCAGTATAGATCGCAAAGATTTTTCGTAGTTCACTGTGTTTTTCTTCAGTCGAACTCCGATCATTGCTCATCATCACCGATCATCAACATCATCTTCGTGGAGAGATTTGAAGTTTTCCGACGATTAGGTCAATTGTGGAGAGAAGATTTTCTTCTTCTCTTTCTAAAGATCTTAAAATAAGGTGAGAGTTCAGATATGTGAAAATTCATTCATCATCTTCGTATATCTCAAAATTTTTGCTGAATTTGAATTTGTTATGAAGATTTTTAATTGAGAAACGATTACATAGATCTTTAATCTGGTTCTTTTGTGCGAATATGACGGCGAATGATATTCGCCGTGCTAATATGACGGGGAATGGTCATCCTCCGTTCACTTGTCATAGAGAAAGAGCATTCTTCGTAATAGTAGGATAGAGAATGAATATTCTCCGTGAGCTTTAGATGGAGAATGATCATTCTTCGTGAGTTTTAGACGGAGAATGATCATTCTCCGTGAGATTTAGATGGGAATAATCATTCTCCGTGGGTTTTAGACGGAGAATGATCATTCTCCGTGTTTCTTAGACGGAGAATGATCAGAAATATGTTATTTTGGTTTGTGATCTCTTTTGTTTTTATGTTATCAGGGGGGATGGATTCAAGCTGTTTAGTTAATCTTTGTTTCAAGGGAGACCTACTTTCCTGTCGTGTCACATATGAAAGTACCGTGGAATTTTTAAAGCATCAAGTGTGCGATCGATGGACTTATTTGGATCTACTTTTCTTTCGTTTCAAGTTTTTGCATTCTGATGGGACTGAACTATACGTTGACAGTGATTTTTGGCTTCGGTCATTGATTGGTGGTTTCCACGGTACCCATGACGTAAGCTTTGATCTATTTGTGGAGCAAGTATATCCTCCATATTCTTCATCGACATCTTTTCCTTATCAAAGCATTCCCATGGGACCTTCGTCTTCCTCTTCTAGTTTTTTGAGTAGATGTTCTCCTACTGTAAAGGATAAACGAGCAGTAGAATTTTATGAGGGCTCGATTGAGACAGTAAAGAAGAGGAAATTGGATATGTGGCCTGGATCAATTACCGGCGTTGGTCAAATTTTTCTAAATGGTGTTGAAAAAGTTAGGCATGCTGTTAGAAAATTATGTTTTGAATCTCGTCATCCATTCCATATTTTAAATTTTGAGCCGGAGAGGTGGTACACTGTTTGTTGCAAGAATTACAAGACCCATGATTGTTTGTAGAGCTTCCATGCTATATCTATTTTGGAAAATCAAAATTTTGAGGTGAAGAGGTATGTAGGAGAACACAATTATGGAGCTGGCTATATGGATAAAGGTAATCTAGTTGTTCCAGCAAAGTTTGTGAAAAGTTTGGTTAGTGACATTGTTCGGATGGATCCTAAAAAGTTGGCAAAATCAGTTGTCGATGAATTCAAACTTGACTACGGTTTATCTCTTACTTATGGGCAGGCATACTACGGCATTAGGCTGGTGCACCAAGAAATGTACAGAGATGATGTTAGAGCTTACAGCGACTTGTGTTGGTATGTCGACAAGGTAAAGAAAACCAATATTGGTTCCATTATTGACTTTTAGAAAGATGATACATCAATGAGGTTTCAGCGGCTTTTTCTGTCATATGGGGCTTACGTCGAAGGCTTTCAATATTGTTGTCCGATGCTATATTTGGATACGACTTTCCTTACAGGGAGGTTTGGAGGATGTTTGATGTCTGCTACAGCAAAGAATGGTAACCAATAGTTCTACCCTCTTGCCTACAGTATAGTCTCGGGCGAAGATGGCGACAATTGAGAATGGTTTCTTAAAAATATTAAGAATGTTGTTGGATGTAGTAGACGTATCGTATTTCTTTCGGATCAAGACACCGATTTAGTTCTGAAGTTCCTAAAGTGTTCCCTAATGCTTACCATAGCTATTGCTATTATCACATAAAGAATAACATACCGCTGAAGGAGAAAGAAAATGAAATAGTGTATCCGCATGTACTTGAAGCTTGGAGGCAAGCAGTATATGCTCTAACAACAGGTGTGTAAATCAGACAGATATATGTAGCTTTTATGTGCATTCTCCGTTAATTTAACACGAATAATGAACATTCTCCGTATACATCACACGGAGAATGTACATTCTCCGTGTTGCCAAGCACGGCGAATATACATTCTCCGTTACTTTTGAATGGAGAATGACCATACCATTCTCCGTGTTTTTAACACGGAGGATGGTCCCTTTTTTTCATGTACTTGTGCCTTGACTTCCTTCTTTATTAATTTCTTTTTTTTTTGTATATAGGGGTATAAACAAGCAGTTAAGAAGATTTATGATCTAAATTGTGGTCATGTTGTGACTTGGATGGATAAACAAAAGCCTGAACATTGGTCAAATACATTCTTCCCGCGATATAGAAACGACGAGGTTGCTTCTAGTTGTGCAGAGTCATTCAATGAATGGATAAAGGCTGAGAAAAAAATGTCTATTTCAGCACTTGTAAATGTCATCCGAGTGAAGATAATGAAGATGATTTCGGATCGCCACAAGGATACAATTGATTTCAGTAGCAAATTGACTCCATACGTTGAAAATATACTGAAGCAGCTTACAGATGATGGCATGTCTTATAAGGTATATCGGTATGGTGATTTCGAGTTTAAGGTGATGGCAGATACTTTCTTCCACCTGGTGAATCTTTTTGATTGGTATTGTAGTTGTCGTAGATGGAAGGTATATGGATTCTCATGCAGCCACGCAATCTAATGCATCAAATTTGGTTCGAACAAATCCGTTTACGATTTTGTGGATCAGTATTAGACATCAAATTTCTACTAGAAGCTATATTTATGTGCAATTTGTCCAGTTCTAGATTCTGAAAAATAGTTTGAAAATAATTCCACTGATTTGGTTCTACCCCCTGTTTCGAAACGGGGCCCCGGCCGACCAAAGTCGGACCGTTAGCAAATAGAGAACAAGGAAAAAGAGAAGAGGAAGATGAGGTGCCAGAATTGCCTTGAATTAGGTAATCACAATCGCACCACTTGCCATATCTCCCCAGGTGCTGCTACGGGGGTCGAGGGGGCAGCACCCCCTCGTTAATACATATACATATAATATATTCTTTCTTTTATATAATTGTTTTTTGAATACATTTTTTATATTTTTGATATCAATGGTGCTATTTTGAAGTCTGTTATATCTACTGTTTCATATTTTTTTGACCGCATAATAGCCATTCTTCGTAATTTTAACACGGAGAATGGCCATTCGTCGTAGTTCTAGTACGGAGAATGGCCATTCTCCGTCACTCTTTCACGGAGAATGGTCATTCTCTTGTACTCTAGAACGGAGAATGGCCATTCTCCGTGATATTAACACGGAGAATGACCATCTCCGTCATCCGAAACGGAGAAATTTTTGAATACATTTCTTTCTTTTTTTAATACATTTCTTACATTTTTGATATCAATGGTACTATTTTGAAGTCTGTTACGCCTACTGTTTCCAGTTTTTTGACTGCATAATGGACATTCCCGGTGTTGTTTAACACGGAGAATGGCCATTCTCCGTGAAAGAGTGACAGAGAATGGCCATTCTCTGTCATTATTACACGGAGAATGACCATTCTTCGTGATTTTATTATAGAAAACAGCGTAGATGTTACAAAAGATACAGACACAGAAGAATAAAATTCAAACAGAAGATATAGAAAGAAGTTCTTTTATTACTATGTCTTCAAAGGATCTATTACAGATTCAGAAAGACTCATACCATTCTTCTACAAAGGATCTATTACAAAGACTCATAATGTTCTTCTACAAAGGATCTATTACAGATTCAGAAAGGCCTAAAAAAGTCTACAATGGGGTTAATCTTCATAGAAGCGCAACCCTTATTCTTCTTGGTACACATATTGGAAGATTGATCTCCATCGAAGCGTATTCCTTCTTTCTTGTATGCGCAACATCGAATGCCCGAATGAGCAGGGCAGAGCATAACCTGTGGCTCTTCAAGCATAACGTGCTGCTAGACCGTTACTGGGAAGGGCATAGCATGACCCCCAACTTTTCGACAAAGCACGAGAACTGCCAATATGTTGTTCAGGTTCGAACAAGGTGTTCCAATGTATCTCAAAATTTACTACTACGTGTTCTTCTACAAGGACATAACTACTTTGAACGAAGAGATCCATAGCCAACAGCCAACTAATGTCAGGCCAGGGACCACTTAAAGCTAAGTCAGGGTCGTGCATAATGGGAATGCTACGAAGATGATGGACTTCGCTCCTCAAGAAACTCCTTTTTATAGGCCATATTGGCCAATAAATACAGATGAACCTAATAGTCAGCATAATGAATCTTATTTAATAGGTTTGTTGCAAGTGGATGTCATGCCACAAACTCCTCAACTTCCTCCAAGAAAGAAGGTGGCAATTAAGACTTGTTCAAAGACGATCATTAAGGAAAATACAAAGTCCCACCACCCCTCACACACATACACACCATGCTACATGGGCTCCATCCGTCCCCACCACTTACTCTCATCCTGCAATTGTAGCCTGACACGTGGCTTGGTTGTAGGAAGGTTTTAAGCATGGTTGTAGGCATAGCAAAGCTCAATCATTAAAGGCCCCCACATGGGGGATCTTCTCAGAGCCGCGGGCAGTTAGCCATTCATATCAGAACTGCAGCCAGTTCAAACATTCTACGTCATTCTTACACGAAGAATGACCATTTTTCGTCTGTTTGTGATGGAGAATGAAAATTCTCTGTTATACTAACACGAAGAATGATCATTCTCCTGCATTCTAACCTGGGAATGGCCATTCTTCGTATTCTATCACGGAGAACGCTATTCTCCGTGATTTTAACAACGGAGAATGAAAATTCTCCGTTATATTAACACGGAGAATGATCATTCTTCCGCATTCTAATACTCGGAATGACCATTCTCATGCTTTTAACACTGGAAATGGCTATTCTCCGTGGTATTTACACGGAGAATGAAAATTCTCTGTTAATTTAACACGGAGAATGGTCATTCTCATACTTTTAACAATGGAAATGGCCATTCTCCGTGTTTTTAACACAGAGAATGGTTATTCTCATGCATTTTAACACTGGGAATGAGCATTCAAAAATGATATATATAAAACAATGTAAAAGACAGAGTAGATGTTACAAAATACGCAGACACAGAAGAATAAAAGACAAACATAAGATAATAGAAAGAAGTTCTTAGCCTATTTACATTGTATTTTTTATAATGTCTTCGCATGATACATTTTGACTTTTAAGCAACCTTCTAGCCCATCCCAGCCTAACCTTTATAATCTTCTTGTGAAACTCCATGTCTTTTCTTTTTGGTACTTCGAAGGGAGTATTCATCAAGCACTTCATATAAAACGTCGTGTACAAGAGGCAGTTGGGTGCTTTTTGTTGTGGACATTGTGAATGAAAATTCGTCTTTGTGCTCCCATACTCCATCATCACCTGACATCTTTCCCTCATCATCTCAACTTTCCTCCTGACGATAGGCTCCAAGACATCCTTCACGAATTCTGCATCATTCTTGTCATTTTCGTACGTGTTTTGTGCCAAGGAGTTGTAGTGTGCCCACTCGTAGGAGCTCAAGTTGAATGTGAACAGCGTATAGTGTTTGATGATTTCATTAAAGAGTTGAATGAATAGCCACTCTATGTTTTCCTCTAAATCTATGACGAAGTTTTCTACATCTGTTTTGAAAGTGTCAAGGGCACCGTCTTTTGGTTCTGCTTCATTGACACGGCGAACGATGGACTATTTTCCAAAACAAAACACAATATCATGAGTTAGTTTTTTACATCATTTTTCATCGGTATACACATGAATATGAATTTTTCAGTTTTGATTCTTACCAATGTGTGGGGCATCAAGAATGCAGACCACTTATGTTGCACCTCCTATGAACTTGACTATACTTTGCTTCTTGCTTTGTTTTGAATTTCTTTCATCTTGTTTACTAGTATGTGGAGTATTCCAGCCTCCATGTCTTCATAGTTGAGTATGTCTTGCATGTCTTTTGCTGACAGGATGATTTCAACTTTATTTTTATCTTTCGGCTTACTCATGTATACAATATCACTGCACATAAATTTAGTTTAGATTAAATTAATAGAAATTCTCAGAAATAATTGTGAAAAAAGACTAGAAAGAAAAAAGAAAAAAAAAGAGTCATCAGCCGTCCAACTGTCACGGAGAATGTCCATTCTCCGGCCGACTGACATGGAGAATGGCCATTCTCCGGCCAACTGTGACAGAAAATGACCATTTTCCGTTATGAATTGGACGAAGTTTGGTCGAGTTCAGAATACATACGTTGAACTCATCTTGGTTGGGAATACGATGTCCTTTTAAAGTTTCTGCAGCTCTTCATCCGCATTATTCCAAAGTATGAGGTCCTCGCATTCCCTTATTATATAACCGTCCTTTATTAGTTCAGCCATTTTGGCATCTTGTTCGGCTTTTGAATCTGCCTTCTTATTGTTTCTTCTGACCCTGGGTTTGGGATGAGGTTTTGGTTTCGGATCGGCATTAATCATCCGCTTTTTATTAGCCTCTGTTTTTGTATTCTTCCCTAAGGGAGTAAAATCTTCATCGGCTAATCTCGATGATGGTTTTATCATCCTCTTTGACCCCTCTCATCTTCTTCTTTTGTATACTATTGGATTATCAAGTTCAGCAGATTGTTATTCTCTTCAAGCTGCAATATTTTAGCCATAGCTTCAAGATTAGTAATTTTTGTATCCTTTTCAATGGCTTCTTTATTCAACAATTCAACTTTCCCGTGAAGCTCACTTTTCTCATTAACGAGCCTTTTATTTGTTTCTCTGAGCTACTCGGTTATTTGCACTGATATAAAACAAACATCAATGAAAGGTATGATGTCAATCAAAAAAGAAGGAACAAAAAGATCATTCTTCCTGCACTCTAACACGAAGAATGGCCATTCTCCATCATTATAACACAGAGACTAGCCATTCTCCTGCACTCTAACACGGAGAATGATCATTCTCCGTCATTATAACACGGAGAATGACCATTCTCCTGCACTCTAATACGGAAAATGACCATTATCCGTCATTATAACACGGAGAATGGCTATTCTCCATCATTATAACACGAAGAATGACCATTCTCCTGCTTTCTAACACGGAGAATGACCATTCTCCGTTATTATAACACGAAAAATTACAAATCAGAAATTTAAAAAAGAAAAATTTTTACCTTGTGCATGCAACTCTTTAACCTCGTTGCTAAGTTTTGCATTATCAGCAATAATCTCATGTTTCTCTCTTCGCAAGGAGTCTAATTCTTGCACCGATGCCTCCATCAAGGTGTTCCTTTTACGTTGTTGGGCTCCTTGTGCTTCTAGCTCTTTAAGTTGTTTATGGAGTTTCTCGTTCTCCGCAAGAATATCAAATTTTTGTTTTCTCAACTCCTCCAATTCCTGAACCGAGCCCTCCATCACAGCGTTGATTGCACGTTGTTGGGCTTCTTGTGCCTCTAGCTCTTTAAGCTTTTCATGGAGTTTCTCGTTTGTAACCCCCGTTTTCAAAAAACTTAATAAATGAAAAACAATTTCAAATTGCCCCAAATTGATTCCATTAGGTTCTAAATATTTTTCTATTAATTTTAGAATTTTTCTGCGATTTGTTTGGAGTCGTTTGGACGTCATTTGATTTTTTTTGTAATTAAATAACTGCTACCGTAAAAACTGCATTTCTCCCCGTTTTGGCAAAACGGTAAAAATTTAACCCTAGGGTCAAGTTAGTAATTAACCATGGTTAGTTTGCCCTAATAAATTTTTTCTATAAATAGACACACACCCCAAAGTAAAAAACTATAATTACCAGCACGACGAGCCCGACCCGAAGCCAACCTCCGCCGTCGGCCCCGACCACCGCAGTGCCGCCCCGACGATCGCCGACCTAGGTAAACCCCGTTCCTCCTCATTTCCTTGTGAAACGTCGATCTACATCCATGAACGTGTTCGTCTCCTCGAGACGGATCGTTTGACACTAGTCTCGACCCATCTAGACGCCTGTGGACCAAGAAATCATAAACCCTAGATCTAGAATTTTGGACACGACACGAGTTTGTGTCAATAGGACACGAAACCCATCCCAACGTGTCGAGAATGACACGATGAACTCAACAATAGCTTTTGACACGAAAATTCGAGTCTAGAAACCCCCCGACACGAACCGGACACGTTTCGAAGTGTCCAAATACACAGGACACGAAGATGATGACCGAACCCCCCCTCCCCTTCTTTCATAATATAATCATCATGCCCCCCTTAGGATTTGTGGATTATATTTTTGTTGTGTTTTGTTTTCTTAATATATTTGTATATATATAATATATATAATATATAATGTATTAAATAAATACATATATACATAAATACTGTATAATACTGTCATATGCAAATTTATATATTCTTAGATTAATTAATATTATTTATATATATATATGTGTATATATATACATATATATATATATATATATATATATATATATATATATATATATATATATATATATATATATATATAAGTATATATGCCTAAATAAAATTATGATAAAATGATATCAATATAATATTAATTTCTTTTGTGTTTTTGGAGGAATATATTATATAAAATTATATTTATATTTTAATCTTGCATTTCCATTTCTGTCATTTAATTTCTGTCATTTAATTTATGTCATTTAAATTATGTCAATATAAATACAGTGCCTATACTGGAATATTTAAATATATACTTTATAAATACAGTGCCTATACTGTAATATGTATTTTAAATTTTGTCATTTAATTATTTCATTTATATTATGTCATTATAAATACATTGCATATACTGTAATATGTAAATAAATATAGTACATATACTGTAATATGTATTTTATATATACAGTGCCTATACTGTAATATGTACGCTTTCAATTTCTACAATTTAAATTTCTTTAAATTACATGTATTTAAATTTCGTATTTATTGACGATTTTACGTACTTTGTGCAAACGACCACTCTAAGTCCAAGTCTAGCATGGGTTGATCGGACTTAGATGAGCCTACACATATTCGGGGTCTAGTCGAGTCATGTTGGACTTGATTCATGGCTTCGAGTCCCGTATCTGGACTTCGGTTCAATTTCAAATACGCGAACAAATATATTAAATAATTATTTATTTAATTTCAGAATCTATGAGTTATGAACTTTGAATTTTTAGACAACTTTTAATGCTGTATAAATTCTAGAAAAATTACTATAAAATAATATGTTAATTAATCTAATTTAATATAACTTTTCTATGATTTAATTTACTGTTTTGACACTGGTTAAAAATAGTAAACCAGAACTCATTTTCAATATACACTTGTATTTTGATTTTTAATAAATACTTACACTGGATTATAAATTCCAAAAAATTTATATTAAATTACTATAATT
Source organism: Iris pallida (assembly GCA_029216955.1). Taxonomy (NCBI): domain Eukaryota; kingdom Viridiplantae; phylum Streptophyta; class Magnoliopsida; order Asparagales; family Iridaceae; genus Iris; species Iris pallida. Next base: position 17,670,270 of record JANAVB010025800.1, read on the forward strand.
AACAAGGATCAATTTGGTATATTATTTCACCTATTTTAGGGCTGTATAACTATTTTAATAATTATTGGAACACAGTGTACAGTCTGTTTAATTAATTGATTAATAATGACTTGTATGTTTTTGTGGGTTTTTGGGATATTCTAGTATCGAGAATCTACCCTACCTTAATGTAGAGACCTACTTGTTAGTCTAGATGTTGTAATACCTCACTTTGGACTACTAGAGCTTCACCTAGCTAGTGTTCTATTAGGAGCCGTGTCACAACACTAGTGTAATCTTAATCATAACTTAGAGGCTGAGTTTGTATATCATTTTAACAGGACACCGGACATCTGTATCTTCATATTCTTATTCTTGCTTTGTTCGAGGCAAATACCCCTACAAACTTATTTACTGCATATGATAATGAACTGTGAATGAACCATGTTAAAATAATGCTTTATGAAAACTGTAAAGTCATATCATTACATGCTTTATACGAATTCTCAGTATCTTCACATGCTTAGAAGAGCTTTTACATATCTCACATGATGGTTACTGGGATATGGAAGAAACTGATAGTTGAGTACGTGATCATGTCCCCTTCTCCGTACGTATGTACCGATCAAGATCGTATTGTATATGCATACCTTGTCGTAGGCTTTATCCCGCATTTTTGTATGGATGTATACCTATGCTTGTTACTTGTACATATGTACATTTCAGATTTATGGCTTGTACACCGGTACATTCTATACCTATTGACCGATCACGTACCTACTCCAGTTTTAAAATATATATGTGCATGTGTCGCCATGACAAATGTATCCTTGCCATGATAGTTGTGATTTTATATGATAGATTGTGTCATGTCAGGATTACAGTTATTTCATCACTTACCATTTCATGATCAGTATTATATGTTTGTAGTACAAGTACTTGCTTCCGTCCTGACAGGATAACGTTGTAGGTGCACTTTCCGAGGAGGAAATGCTATGTGATACATATTATGGCACTGCATTTGAGGACCTGGTCTTAGCTCCAGAAGAGGCCCCAGCGGGGAACCTTGCTTAGATATCTTTCATGTGTTTTGAAACTTAAGACTTTGGTTTGAACTTATATTTGGATACTGGACTTTATCTCCAGTCTCATACATTTGAAGTGTAATAACTTTTAACACTTGTTTACTTTCGTCAATAGAAGCTGTGTTGTGATAAAATCTTATTTGGCTTAATGTTAGCACACTTAGTATCATTCATGTATAAACTCTTAGAATAGCTTACTACGCTTTAACCAAGCGTAGGCTGGACATGGCTCGGCCCGGCCCAACAAATTTGGTAGCGGGTCGTGACATGTTTTTAGTGGTGGTCCATACAGGTCCTTGACTAAGTTGTTTGGTTACGTTATTGTACCAAGCAAGCCTGCAGTTAAGATCTTAGGACAACTTGATAACACTAGGGATAACATTTAGAACACCTAGAGGATTACTAGGATTGCAACATAGGGAAAACTCATCACAGCATAGGATCGTTAAATATAATTAGTCTCTTATTTGTAATTAAATGGGTCAATTTAGACCAAGATAGTACCCTTGGGATGACCCATGAGGATCTCACTCTAAATCTTACCTCAAAATATGTTTCCGCTTGTTTCCATTTCCTCTTCCTTAATTCGTTGTTGAATTTGATTCCTAATATTCGTTATTGACTTTTGATTTTACATCAAGATAAATTTTATGGATTGAGTTAAGGTGTATTCTGATAACATATTTGATGATGACAGTAAGAACGGTAAATGTCTGCTTTAATTATGGAGTTTAGAATTTATCGCAGCCATATTAGCTGGTATGACAAAAACATAGAGTTTGATTTTGGATATACTTATCCTAGTCATGAAATTTAGATTTTCTTGCAGCCATACCGGTTGGCGTGGTGAGAATTCTAGATAACATAATTATAGGGTGTATACTTTAGTTATAACTCCATCATTTATTGCATCTATGCTTAATAGCATGGCAAAATTCTGGCAACATGATTTCAGGAAGACGTGTATGGTTATCAGATCATATCTTAAATCAGTTTACTTCATTGTGACCAAATAAGCAAGAACAAATTTCTATCATTATTTCTTTTGTCTTACCATTATTTCTGCGTCTTAATTAACCCTGTCCTAATTACATCTCAATTATCTCGTATCTACTTCGGTTGGTTACACTTTGAAATCTCTTTGAATTTTCGTATTTCTTCACTTGAAAAAGGCCAAAAAAAAGTATCGTAAATCATTTAGCTCGGAAATGTCACGCCCCAGAACCAGAATACTGGAGAGCGGGGGCGTACATAGCCAGCTATGTATATTGAAGTACAACCCACCTTGCTATACGGTCACGGCTGTCTAGATACATGAGGGTTTAACTACAAGCCATCAGTCTCCTATGGTCATAAACAAGCCTATTGTCTCAATCTCAAGCAATGAATAACAGTTACAAGATGTTAGAGCACCAAATATACAATAGTAAGGCGTCCCATACATTACATATTCGGATGATAATGAAGCTAGTCGTACAAAATGTCAAGACTAGCAAGAGTTCTGGTCATACATGATCAACCCTAGGATTTGTCAATCATGTTACAGCCCGTAGGCAGACAGTAAATAAAGGTACAATACGAGCTAATACGTGCTCGTCGGCTAAATGTCTCAAAAGAATAATTTTACAATAAAGTGGGAGGAAAAAAGAAAATCCACTCGTTGCCAGGATTACGCCTGGTGGTCACCATCTGGCTGGAAGGTAGGTAGATCCTCTGGTGCTGCTCCGATATCTGGCCACACAAAACCAGCTGGGTCAGACCCCAGAAAGAACAAGTACCACAAAGGAGGCTTCACTTAGGAACTAAAATCAGCATACCACAAATGAATAATAATAAATGACTATAAACGAGACAGATAATAATAAGGATAACAACAATAAATTGAGTACGAGGAAACCATTCAAGTAGCCAGGTCACAACCTTTAAACCAAACAAGGACCGGGGTTGTAACCCTTCACCTGAATAGAAATCCGTCTCAACTACTTGTTGGTAAGCAAGATCATAGGGTGAAATAAGTCAATAAACGAAGAGAGGACACAGAACTGCTCCGGGGGCCAGGTTACAACCCTTAAACCAAATAAGGACCGGGGTTGTAACCCTTCGCCTGAACAGAACTGGACCCCCGATCGTTATTGTTAAGGCCAGTATAAATAATCATGCTATTGAAGTAAAATAAAATAAGACGAGCATGACATGGGGAGCAATAAGACAATAAACGAAGAGAGGACACAGAACTGCTCCGGGAGCCAGGTTACAACCCTTAAATCAAACAAGGACCGGGGTTGTAACCCTTCGCCTGAACAGAACTGGTCCCCTGATCATTATTGTTAAGGCAAGCATAAATAATTATGTCTTGTCATAATTTTACACAGGATCAGGACAAGTCGAAGCTGGGCTAGACTTCATTCAATCAATCACGGCCAAGCAAAGAGTACAGCTTGATACTTTAACTAACTAGGGTTATCACAGGCCTAGTTACTAGCAAATGCAATGAGATTATCCCAACAGCCACAAGCCCTACAGACCATCCAGGTTATCCAGGTCGAATGTCCGTTTATGAAGGGTGCAACACGTGACTGTGTGCTAGAAATGTGCCCTACTCGTCGGTAGGCTACAAGTCCACTTAGTGTACCCAGATAACGGGATTGCCTATAGCTGAGAAATCTCTTCATGACTACTGAATTATTCTAGTTTATTAGCCTTAGTCAATTTTTATAGGTATCCCCGACCGTGGTACTCAGGGAGCCTCATCTAGACATGATGCAAGACAGTACTGGTTTATTTGTACAAACACAATCGCCCACGGTGTCCAGGTCATTCATACTTGTCATGACATGCTAGCCGTCGCAACAGCCTTCGATATATATATATATATATATATATATATATATATATATATATATATATATATATATATATATATATATCATGTCATGTTCACTTTCAGGAGTGCGCCACGACGGGCCACTATCACGTCATGTCATTCGTTAAAAGTGCACCACAACGGGTCACCATCGTGTCATGGAACATATTTAAAATTAACATTTAACCTGGTATAAGCATATATGCAATAACTAAATATAAACAGGGTACAAGAGCTGTGGAGGAATCATGCGGCTCAGGGGAGATGGGGCATAACTTTCACATACGAACTCCAAATGAGGTGCTCCAAAGATATTCAGAGAGGCAAGACAAAGATCTAAAACTTTCGTGTTTTAAGTTTTTCGAAATTCTGGCTAGAAAATAGCTAAACTTGGCAAAAACAGTCATTCTGTGCACTTTTTACGCCAAAAATTTAATTCTGCATAAAATACACAAAAGGGAAGGGTTCCAGCGTAAAATTTTATATTCTGGATACTATCCAGCGTAAAATACGCAATATCAGGATTCCCTGCATAAAATTTCATATTCTGGATACTATCCAGCGTAAAATACGCATAAACAGGGTTCCTTGCGTAAAATTTCATATTCTGAATACTATCCAGCGTAAAATACGCAATATCAGGGTTCCCTACGTAAAATTTTACATTCTGGATACTATCCAGCGTAAAATATGCAATATCATGGTTCCCTGCGTAAAATTTTACATTCTGGATACTATCCAGCGTAAAATTTTACATTCTAGATACTATCCTGCGTAAAATACGCAACATCAGGGTTCCCTGCATAAAATTTCACATTCTGGATACTATCCAGCGTAAAATACGCATAAACAGGGTTCTCTGCGTAAAATTTCACATTCTGGATACTATCCAGCGTAAAATACGCAATATCAGGGTTACCAGCGTAAAATTTTACATTCTGGATACTATCCAGCGTACGCAATATCAGGATTTCCAGCGTAAAATTTTACATTCTGGATACTATCCAGCGTAAAATACGCAATATCAGGGTTTCCTGCGTAAAATTTTACTCAGCCGACATGAAAAATTCAGAAAACTTGTTTTGGCCATAAAAACTTCATTTTAACTCGAAATAAGGTGAATCAAAAACCAAATTCATACGAAATTTCGTGTTCTTGCTCATGGAACTATTAGTTTTCGAAAATAACAAGTTTTAGTAGATCAAAACCAAGAAAACTCCATGAACTCATGAAACCCCAAGGTTATAATGTAGATCTAGAAGAATCTATCCATAAAAATCAAAAATTCCAAGTTCTAAAGAGGCTTATAATCATGTAAAAAAGAGAATGGAACAATAAAACTTGAGATCCACCATAAAGCAAGTTGCACTTGCCTAGGGCTCTTGGGTGTAGGTGAAGAGGAGTAAATGAAGAAGAAGAAGAAGAAGAAGAAGAAGAGTTATTAAAGTGATAATGAGGAGAGAGAAGAGAGTGGGATTAATAAATGGTGAGGGTGGGGGTAGGTAGGGTTCTCCCCTTGATTCATGATGAACCAATAAGCAACCCAAGCCGAACCAAGCCAACCCAAACAAGCCAAACCAAGCCAGGAGACATGCAATACGAGCCAGATTACATACACGTATTCCAAAATACGTAATACGAACTATAGGCATCACAACTCTACCCACCTTAAAAGAATTCTGTCCTCGAAATTTAATCAAGAGGCTAGAGATGCAAAGACAAGCTATATTCAAGCAATCTACCATGCAATCATTCATTTCAGCAAGGATTTTAGAGCGTAAGGCATAAGAAAGACATTATACCTTACGAGTCAAATAGGTCGGAATATCGCGATCGGATATCATCCTCACGCTCCCATGTTGACTCACTCAAAGAGTGATATCGCCAAGCAACTCGGACTAACTTGATAGTCTTGTTCTTGAGTATCTTCTCTCTCCGGTCCAATATAGACACGGGGCTTTCCTCATACAAAAGGTTGGTACCAACAAACAATTCCGAAAGATCCATGATATGGCTCGGGTCTGGGATATACGGTCGTAGTTGGGATAAATGGAACACGTCATGCACCTCACTCAGAGACGGTGGAAGAGCGAGACGATATGATACATCTCCTTCTCGCTCCAGGATATCGAACGACCCTATATACCTAGGACTAAGCTTTTCCCGTACGCCGAAACGAATGACGCCACAGTTAGACGAGATCCTAAGGAATACATGGTTGCCGACAAAAAATTCAAGGGGACGCCGATGAGAATCGACCCAATGGCGTTGGCGATCTTGTGCAACGCGAAGATGATCTCTAACTCTCCTGACTACCTCAACTGTCTGAGTGATCATTTCTGGACCAAGCATCTGTCTCTCTCCAACATCGTCCCATGCTAGCGGGGATCTGTACTTCCTGCCATACAATACCTCAAACGGTGCCATCTGGATACTGGCTTGGAAACTATTGTTGTACGAGAACTCCACCAGGTGCAGGTAATCTTTCCACGAACCACCGAAGTCGAGTGTACACGATCTCAACATATCCTCAAGAGTCTGGATCGTACGCTCCGACTGACCATCTGTCTGCAGGTGATAAGCTGAGCTGAACTGGAGGTGAGTTCCCAAATTCTCTTGTAGACTACGCCAAAAGTGCGATATGAATCTTGAATCTCTGTCCGAGGTGATACTGACTGGTGTATACACCGTAAAGTTGGACGATCTGCCTGGGTACATCTCTGCTAACTGAAACGTTGACTTACCAACTCTGAATGGGAGAAAGTGAGCCACCTTCGTGAGCCGATCAACTATAACCCAAATAGCATCTCTACCGGCCGGGGACCTAGGTAATCCAGTCACGAAATCCATGGTTATATGCTCCCACTTCTATTCTGGAATCGGCAAGGGCTGAAGAAGTCCAGCTGGCCTCTGATGTTCAGCCTTGACTTGTTGGCAAACCAAACACCGAGAGACAAACCGAGCTATCTCCCTCTTCATGTCATTCCACCAAAAGTGCTGACGGATATCTCGGTACATCTTCGTGCCACCGGGATGAATCAAATACTGAGAACTGTGAGCTTCGGTCATGACCTCCTATCTGATATCTCCACTGGATACGCAAAGACGCTTACCATGTCAAAGTGTACTGTCTTCATGAATGCATAATTCTGGTCTTCGCCCTGCTACACATTCTGTCCTAAGCCGCTGAAGCTTAGAATCTGATGACTGAGCTATCTTGATTCTCTCAACTATACTGGACTGAACTTGCATGCTGGCCATCAATGCCACATTGGTAGAAAGGACAACTTTTATACCCATCTTCTGAAGATCTGCTAACAACTCTGGTTGCGTTATTAGAAAATAAACTCCGGCTCTCCTGCTCAATGCATTCGCAACAACATTGGCTTTCCCATGATGATACTGCAGGTTGACATTATAATCCACAAGGAGCTCTAGCCATCTCCTCTGACGCATGTTAAGATCCTTCTGAGTGAACACATACTTCAGGCTCTTGTGATCGGTAAAAATCTCCATCCTATCTCCATATAAGTAGTGTCTCCAAAGCTTTAGTGCAAACACCACGGCTGCCAGCTCCAAATCGTGGGTTGGATAACTCCTCTCATGATCACGAAGTTGTCATGACGCATAAGCTATTACCTTCCCATGTTGCATCAAAATATATCCTAAATCTCGGCCTGAAGCATCACAATATACTGAGAATCCTCCGGTCCCATCTGGTAGTGTGAGAATGGGTGCCGTCATCAAGCCTCGCTTCAACTTCTCGAAAGAATCCTGACATTATGCTGTCCAAGCAAACTGCACATCCTTCTGGGTCAACTGCGTCAGTGGTGCGGAAATTCGAGCAAAGTCCAAAATAAATCGTCGGTAGTAGCCGGCCAATCCAAGAAAACTGCGAACTTCTGCAACTGTGCTGGGCAATGGCCACGTTTCGATAGCCACGATCTTCTGGGGATCCACTTCTACTCCTCTTCTGGTGATGATATGACCCAAGTACGAAATGCGATCGAGCCAGAACTCGTATTTACTGAACTTGGCATACAACTGGTATTCTCGGAGAATCTGAAGGACAACTCTGAGATGCTGCTCATGCTCCGCTTCACTCTTGATGTAGACCAGGATGTCGTCTATGAACACAATCACGAACTGATACAAATAAGGCATGAAGATGCGATTCATGAGGTCCATGAATACAGCTGGCGTATTGGTTGCTCCAAATGGCATCACGAGGAACTCCCAATACCCATATCTAGATCTGAAAGCTGTCTTCGGGATGTCCTGCTTGTAGAAACCTAGAGGGGGGGTGAATAGGGTATTTAAAAATTAACTACAACAATTGATACAATAATGACAATTGAAAGTAAAGAGTAGAAAGATCAAACACAAGGATGTATCCTGGTATCCTCTTTTGAGGCAGTCCAGTCCCGGAACTCTCTCCGGCTTTAATCCACTATTTAACCAAATAGTACACACGAGTTTGGATCCGAAGAACTCGCCAACTTCAACACAAGTTTGGATCCGAAGACTCGCCAACTTCAACACGAGTTTGGATCCGAAGACTCGCCAACTTCTACACACGAGTTTTCTTACGAAGGCTCGCCAACTTCAAACAAAAGAGAATAAGAACTTGTTGATCTTCTAACACGTGAAGATCGAAATGTACAACTCTTTAATACTCTAGCACTTTGGGAGAGGATGACAATGAAAAGCTTGGAAGAGTATTAATGGTGGAGCTCTTGGTTGTTGGAAAATTTATGGAAGAGTTGGTGAAGAAGCTCAAGAGAGAGAGAGCTTTCTTTTATAAGAGAACCAAAAGTTGGTGGCATTTAATGCTCTGAATACAGACAGACCGGCATGCCGTCGGTATGCAGCGGCATACCGTCGGTATACCGGCCAAATAGTAATGGTCAAATTAATGACCGTTTGAGAGCATTAAATGCGGCCATTAATGCTAGTCAGAGCAATTCAAAAACCAAATATTTGAAACTCGGTATACCGTCGGTATGCCGGAGCATGCCGCCGGTATGCCGATAATTTGTCACAGCAAGTTTTGAGTTGCTAAAAACGGTATACCGTCGGTATGCCGGAGCATGCCGTCGGTATGCCGACAATTTGTCACAGCAACTTTTGGGTTGCTAAAAACGGTATACCGCCGGTATGCCGGAATATGCCGTCGGTATGCCGACAATTTGTCACAGCAACTTTTGGGTTGCTAAAAACGGTATACCGCCGGTATGCCGGAGCATGCTGTCGGTATGTCGACAATTTGTCACAGCAACTTTCTGGACATAAAGATCGGTATACCGCCGGTATGCCGGAGCATGCCGTCGGTATGCCGACTATTCGTCACAGCAACTTTCTGGATGCTAAAAATGGTATACCGCCGGTATGCCGAAGCATACCGCCGGTAAGCCGCTCTGTAGGTATTTGATTTTTGACTTTGTTCTTTTTACTGTCATCCGTCCTTAGGTGTTTACAGATATACCTAGACTAGTACAGACTCGAAGACTCTAAGCAGGAAGACGCCGTCTTATGCAGGGAACGCCGGTAACTGCTCCAGTCTTCAAAGTGAAAGAGATTGCGCTTGAACGGAAGAACTCCATGTAGTCGATCTTCTAAGAATATTTGAATCTGAAGAACAGAAGACTAAACTACGAAGATGCTGTTAATTAATCAAAATAAAATGTGCCAACAAACTCCCCCATTTTGATAATTGACAAAATAGAGAGATAGCATCTTCAGGGAGTAGCTCCCCCGTAGGTAGACAGCTCCCCCTCAATACGATTTCTCCCCCTTTGTCACTTAGTCAAAGATGGGGATAACAATAGAAAATGTGCATAATGAAAATGACACGAGTATATAAAGAGAAGCATGCATTAATATAATGAAGTAAAAAGTGAATACATGCTTGACCCATACATATCATAGTGAAAATATAAAAGACTCTCCACAACGAGAGCCGGACACTAGAGATAACCATAGATAAAGTTCCCGAAGGACAGCAAACAACTAGTACCAACCACACACCGGTCCCCGAAGGACCACAAAAGACAACATAAAGGATAAACACATAAAACTAAAACACTCATAAAATGAAACCATCATCAAAAGGAAGTCCATCCCTACTCATCCGCCGGATCGTCATCATCACCCTGAGCTTGCTGGAAGGCGCCAAAAGGATCAATGCCGTCAGGGTACATAAACCCATAGGCATTGGGGTCAGAGAAGCGCGGGGGCCGTGTACATGGTATCCTGAAGATTGAGATCCAGAAAAGTATCTCGGTCTTGAAGAGTGCGCTAAATAAAGTACCCCTGATCGTAGAAACGGGACTGGATCAGGGTGCCAAGTCCACGAGTGTGGGCCCGCATCTGCTCCTCCGCCTGGGCCATATGCATATCAAAGTGCTGCTGAGTGAGCGACATATAACAGCCCGAAGCAGGAAGGGTAGATGTGGGAGCAGCAGGAGTGGATGCCGGTTGCTCTTGGGAAGACGAGGCACAGGAAGTAGAGGCGCCAGCAAGGGTACGGGAGACAGCAAAATATGAGGGGACGCCATCCGAGGAGCAAAGAGATAGGTCAACTTGTTTGGCCTCCAGAAGCAGAGTGATAAGGGAGCCATAGTAGAGGTTCTGCTTCCCCGAAGGCATGACACGCCGGAATTGCAGAAGAAGAGTCTTCGGGAAGGAGAAGGGCTTCCGGGCATAGAGATAATACATGCAGACTAGAGCATCCCCGATAATAGCGTCGTAGTTCCCGCCCTTAGGAAATAGTATATGGCACACTATCCTATGGAGCTCGTAGTAAAATGGCTCCAGCTGGGCAGAGAGGGCCGGGATGGCAGGAGGGTTGGGGCCCTTGCAGATGATATGGCAGAATTCGTCGAAGGGTGACGCCGCCGAGGAGTTGAGAGCACCCAAGGATGGCAACGGTTCCCCCTTGTCCGGGATACCGAGGATGGTCCCGACCTTCCGAGAAGTGAGACGGAAGTGACGGTCATTGACCATAGACTGAATGGCGGGGTGATCGTCGTCCCCGACCATGTTGCAGTAGAAAAGTCGGACTGCAGCGGGGTAGACGAGAATTTGGCGCCGAAGTAGAGAGGAGAGCCCGACGTCGTCAAACAAGGGGACGTGACCGGGAAAGAGGTTCCAGTTTATCGCCCGTCCTTTGAACACATTGTGATGGACGAAGTGTTGGAACCAAAGGTCGGCCGCCAAAGCGTTGGAGAAGATGCGTTGGTCATAGCCTTGCGGTTGTGCCACCGGAACGAAGGGGTTGAACAAGGAGGAGGAGGATCGGGGGCGCTTAGGGTTTGCCATGAGGAGAGTATAGGGTGTTGGAGTGGAAGAAGGAGGAGTAGGAGAAGTGATGGAAAAAGGAGGATTTTAAAGAGGAGGAGGAAGATGAAGAGATGATTTTGAAAGGGGAGGAGGGTGGGAACGGTTGTAGAGGAGGAGTAAAGAGGGGAGATGAAAAGGTGATGGGTTTGAATTAATGAGGGTGGAGTAAAAAGAGGAGAAAAAAGGGGGGAAGTGATTGAAGAGTAATAAATGAGATGGGAGTTGAAGAGATGGGTAGTTATGAGGGATGGGATGGATGAGAGAGAATAAAGGTAGGATAAAAAGAATAAAGAAAGTAGAGAAGAAAGGTGTGCCCGGATCCTGATATGATGTCCTGTCCGCCGCCATCCGGCATACCGGCGGTATGCCGACGTGTACCGACGGTATGTCGAGTTTCGAAACAGAACCTAATTCTAAATCGAAAAACGGCATGCCGCCGGTATACCGCTGTATACCGTCGGTGTGCCGGCCGAGAGGAATTATGGATCAAAAGATAAAATGCCTAATTCACGGCAAAGGAAGGTGAAGCGATCTTCCGGGAGCGGTTTTGTGAAAATATCGGCTAATTGATAGGTAGTATAAATAAATTCAAGACGAATATCTCCCTTTTGTTGATGGTCACGTAGAAAGTGGTGTCCAATTTCAATGTGCTTCATGCGTGAGTGACAAATCGGATTTTTCGTGAGATTGAAAGAGCTAGTGTTATTACATTTAATAGGGGTGCATGAATGAGAAATGCCATAATCTATAAGTGTTTGTGACATCCAAAGAATTTGTGCACAACAACAACCAGCCGCAATATATTCTGCCTCAGTGGTAGAAAGAGCAACATTGCTTCTTACTAAACCACGATACCAAAGACTTCCCGAGGAATTGACATGTGCCACTAGTGCTTTTCCGGTCAATCTTGCATCCGATAAAATCTGTATCCGAAAAGCCGTGAAGCCCAAAGGATAAGGATTTCGGATACCAAAGACCCATGTTAATGGTGCCTTTGAGATAACGAAAAATGCGCTTAACGGCACACAAATGAGATTCCTTTGGATTGGCTTGATATCGTGCACACAAGCAAACACTAAACATGATATCAGGACGGCTAGCAGTTAAATAAAGTAAGCTACCGATCATACCTCTATACTTACGAATGTCGACCGATGTGCCATCTTCATCATTGTCAAGCTTTGTCGTCGTGGCCATAGGAGTCCTCATTGATTTGGATGAGTCAAGGTCGAAGCGCTTGAGGAGGTCCTTTGTATATTTCGCTTGATTTATGAAGGTTCCTTTGGGTCCTTGTTTGATTTGTAACCCCAAGAAGAAGGATAGTTCACCCATCATACTCATTTCAAACTCTTCATGCATAACTTTGGCAAATTTTACACAAAGTGTGTTGTTAGTAGAACCAAAAATAATATCATCAACATAAATTTGAACCAATAAGAGAGTCCCATCATGGGATTTAATAAAAAGTGTGGTGTCAACTTTCCCCTTTGAAAAATTGTGAGAAACAAGAAAAGAGCTAAGACGCTCATACCAAGCACGGGGAGCTTGTTTGAGGCCATAAAGGACTTTATGGAGTTTGAACACATGATTAGGAAATTGAAAGTCTTCAAATCCGGGAGGTTGTTTAACATAAACTTCCTCCTTAATAATACCATTTAGAAAAGCACTCTTAACATCCATTTGAAATAGCTTAAAGTCATTAAAACAAGCAAAAGCACAAAGCATACGAATGGATTCAAGACATGCAACCGGAGCATAGGTTTCGTCGTAGTCAATGCCTTCCTCTTGGTTATAGCCTTGAGCAACCAATCGGGCTTTGTTACGAGTCACTAACCCATCTTCATTAAGTTTGTTACGAAACACCCATTTAGTTCCAATAATGGGATGATTGCTAGGTTTTGGGACAAGTTCCCAAACCTTGCTTTGCTCAAATTGATTTAGCTCCTCTTACATAGCTATCATCCAAAACTCATCAAGAAAAGCATCATTAACATTTTTAGGCTCTATTTGAGAGATAAAAGTCACATTTGCACAAAGATCACGAGTGGCGGATCTTGTGCTAACACTTGAGGAAGGATCCCCAATGATAAGCTCCTTAGGATGATTGGTGACAAATCTCCATTCTTTTGGAAGATCCTTTTGAGGAGGCTCGAGAGGAGGAGACTCTTTTGATGGGGTCACAACTTCATTGTTAGATGAAGAAGGACGATCCTCAATAGAGGAGTTCTCCAACCCAAATGAGATATCATCAATGTCCTCGGAAGAGGAGAATGTAGAAGAGTTGAGTTCATTAAAAGAGACATTTATTGACTCTTCGACAACAAGACTTCTTTTGTTAAAAACACGAAAACCTTTACTATGAGTAGAGTATCCAAGGAATATTCCTTCATAGGCTTTTTCTTCAAACTTGCCTAGGTTATCCTTGGTATTCAAAATAAAACAATTGCAACCAAAAACTTTGAAATATTCAATAGAGGGAATTTTGTCAAACCAAAGCTCATAAGGAGTCTTCTTAGAAATAGGTCTAATCAAGACCCTATTAATAACATGACATACCGTATTAACGGCTTTCGCCCAAAAATATTGGGGGAGCTTATATTGGTTTAACATAACCCGGGCCATATCGCCAAGGGTTCTATTCTTTCTCTCCATAACACCATTTTGTTGAGGAGTTCGTGGACAAGCAAAATCATGTCCAAAACCATTCTTTTCACAAAATCTTTTGAAATCAACATTATCAAATTCTCCTCCATGATCACTCCTAATTTTGTTGATAGAAAAACCTTTCTCATTTTGAACACGTTTACAAAAAGCAACAAATTTACGAAAAGTATCACTTTTGCAAGCAAGAAAAATAACCCAAGTAAATCTCGAAAAGTCATCAACTAAAATAAAAGCATAAAGTTTGCCACCAAGGCTAGCTACTCTACTAGGCCCAAAAAGATCCATATGGATAAGTTGAAGGGGTCTAGAAGTACTCACAGAGTTGATGGATTTGAAGGATGATTTGGTCAACTTACTTTTCTCGCATTCTTCACACACCATATCCTTTTTGAATGGGATACTTGGGAGACCTCGTACAAGCTTCTTGGAGGCGAAGCGAGAGATGGTGTCCATGTTGGCGTGTCCAAGCCTCATGTGCCAAAGCCAACTCTTATCGATCTTTGCAACTAGGCATCTGTCATTGTTAGTACCTTCAACAAGATAAAGAACATAAATGTTGTTTTCTCTAATGCCTTCATAAATAATAGTTCCATTAGAACTATCGGTAATATAGCATTTGAGTTTAACAAACTTGATATCATAGCCATTATCAGTAAGATGGCTAATGCTAAGGAGGTTATGCTTGAGATTAGTAACAAGACATACATTATTAATACAAGGATAAGGAGGAAAACCGATATTACCATTTCCAATAATATAACCTTTAAGATTGTTATCGAAGGAGACGTGTCCTTCCTTCTTCATCGATAGCGTTGTAAAAAGTGAAGCATCACCGGTCATATGTCGTGAACAACCGCTATCGAGAATCCACTTGCTTCTAGCATGAGAAGGATTCGTCACCTACAACAAAAGTTGAAAATGAACATTTTGGTACCCATGATTGTTTGGGTCCTTGATTGTTAGTTCTAGGAACCCATTTAAGAACTTTCATGTCAACTTGTTTCCTTGTATAACAAAAATTAGAAGTATGTCCAAGCAAACCACAATAATTGCACATCAAAGAAGATTTAGAAGAAGAAGTGTGAGTGTTGTGCATATGTGAGTTTCTAGTGTGAAAAGTTCTACCATGAGTGTTATGATGATAGTAAAATGCATGATGTGAGGTGTTCTTCTTAACAAAAGGTCCTTTTCTTGTGTTAGAAAAGGAGTTGTGTGTAGTGTTCATGTAAGGGTTATGCCTAGCATTTTGATGAGTGTGAGGGTGTCTTGGAGCATGCATGTGAGTGGTATTCTTATTGCCCAAATTCTTACTCTGTGTAAGAAGATCATTATACTTAATAGAAGTAGCATATTCTCTTCTATTAGCATCTTGACATTTGCGCATAGCAAATTCATAAGAACTTCTCATGGATAGAATCTCATTATCCCTTTTCTTGATGGTGTCAAGAGATTCTTGAAACTTGAGTCGCAAAGACTCTATTTCATCCGTGTCTGAAATAGGAGATTTTCTCTTCACATCAATAATGATGCTTGAGAGCCTCTCTACTTCAATTTGAAGTGCCTCAACCTCTTTAAGAGATTTTTTGTATTTATTCCGAACACCTTTGTGTTCTTCATGTAATTCAAGAATGGCTTTCTCCAAATCATCATAGGTAAGAGTGTTTAAAGAAAGATCATCAAGTACCTCATCGGTTGCCATGAGACAGACGTTGGCATTATGTTTGCACTCCTTGTCGTTGTCGGAGTCGCTCGCATCACTTTCACACCAAATGCTTGTGTTGGCGAACTTTCTGGAGGATAAGCTTCCCTTGCTAGGCTTCTCGTACTTGCTTGAGTCTTTTCTTATCATCGGACAATCCCTTTTGATGTGTCCGGGTCTTCTGCATTGATAGCACGTCGGATCTTCTTTATTGTCCCGTCTAGAGCGGTTGGCCTTGTTGAAGTTTAGGAACTTCCGGAAGTGCTTAGCTGTGAGAGCTATTTCTTCATCGTCGTCCGACTCATTGTCGTCGGAGCTATCCTTGGAGTAGAATCTTGTTGCTTTGAGAGCAAGAGTCTTCTCCTTCTCTTTGATCTTCTCCTTCTCCTTCTCTTGTATGGAGGATTCCTCTTGATCCTTCATATCGAGCTCGTGAGTCATTAGCTTGCCCATGAGAGTCTTAAGGTTCATGACAGTCAAGTCGTTCCCCTCAATAATTGCGGTAGCTTTAGGACTCCAAACTTTCGTCAATCCTCTAAGGATTTTTTTGATCTTTTCATGAGCCGGATATTCCTTACCAAGAGAGGAGAGAGGATTAATAATATCACCAAATCGAGTAAACATAAAAGTAATAGATTCATCATGCTTCATTTTAAAAGACTCATATTCTTGAGTGAGTCTACTAATCTTAGACTCCTTCACTTGTGAAGTCCCCTCGTGTGTGACTTCAAGTAATTTCCAAATCTCATTGGAAGTCTTGCAAGTAGAGATTCGGTTGAACTCACTACTGTCGAGAGCACAATAAAGAGCATTCATTGCCTTGGCATCTCGACTTGCAAGCTTCTTGATGTTTTCAGAGAGAGTGTCCCGAAGGGTGTCAGAAGCAATATCCTCAATAGCTCTAGAAGGAGTAGGAAGACCATTTATCACGCAATCCCATAAGTCGAAATCTAAGGACTTTAGATAAATGCTCATCCTAATCTTCCAGTAGTTGTAGTTGGTACCATCAAATAGGGGAGGCCTATTTGTGGAGTGCCCCTCATTGTGAAACGTGTTGATACTAGGGTTAGAGGCCATGGATCACTCAAGGGTGTAAATTCAAATCAAGAGAACAGAGCTCTGATACCAATTGTAGAACCCTAGAGGGGGGTGAATAGGGTAATTAAAAATTAACTACAACAATTGATACAATAAAGACAATTGAAAGTAAATAGTAGAAAGATCAAACACAAGGATGTATCCTGGTATCCTTTTTTGAGGCAGTCCAGTCCCGAAACTCTCTTCGGCTTTAATCCACTATTTAACCAAATAGTACACATGAGTTTGGATCCGAAGAACTCGCCAACTTCAACACGAGTTTGGATTCGAAGACTCGCCAACTTCTACACATGAGTTTTCTTACGAAGGCTCGCCAACTTCAAACAAAAGAGAATGAGAACTTGTTAATCTTCTAACACGTAAAGATCGAAATGTACAACTCTTTAATACTCTAGCACTTTGGGAGAGGATGACAATGAAAAGCTTGGAAGAGTATTAATGGTGGAGCTCCTGGTTGTTGGAAAATTTATGGAAGAGTTGGTAAAGAAGCTCAAGAGAGAGAGAGCTTTCTTTTATAAGAGAACCAAGAGTTGGTGGCATTTAATGCTCTGAATACAGACAGACCGGCATGCCGTCGGTATGCAGCGGCATACCGTCGGTATACCGGCCAAATAGTAACGGTCAAATTAATGACCGTTTGAGAGCATTAAATGTGGCCATTAATGCTAGTCAGAGCAATTCAAAAACCTAATATTTGAAACTCGGTATACCGTCGGTATACCGGAGCATGCCGCCGGTATGCCGATAATTTGTCACAGCAAGTTTTGAGTTGCTAAAAACGGTATACCGCCGGTATGCCGGAGCATGCCGTCGGTATGCCGACAATTTGTCACAGCAACTTTTGGGTTGCTAAAAACGGTATACCGTCGGTATACCGGAGCATGCCGTCGGTAAGCTGACAATTTATCACAGCAACTTTCTGGACATAAAGATCGGTATACCGTCGGTATGCCGGAACATGCCGTCGGTATGCCGACTATTCGTCACAGCAACTTTCTGGATGCTAAAAACGGTATACCGCCGGTATGCCGAAGCATACCGCCGGTATGCCGCTCTGTAGGTATTTGATTTTTGACTTTGTTTTTTTACTGTCATCCGTCCTTAGGTGTTTACAGATATACCTAGACTAGTACAGACTCGAAGACTCTAAGCAAGAAGACGCCGTCTTATGCAGGGAACGCCGGTAACTGCTCCAGTCTTCAAAGTGAAAGAGATTGCGCTTGAACGGAAGAACTCCATGTAGTCGATCTTCTAAGAATATTTGAATCTGAAGAACAGAAGACTAAACTACGAAGATGCTGTTAATTAATCAAAATAAAATGTGCCAACACTGCTCTCTGACTCTGATCTGATGATATCCTGAGCGCAAGTCATTCTTCGAGAATACTGCTGCCCCCTTGAGTTGATCAAACAAATCATCTATCCTCGGAAGAGGTATCTGTTCTTGATTGTCACTGAGTTCAAGGTACGATAGTCAACACATAATCTGGACGTACCATCCTTATTTTTCACAAGAAGCATCAGGGCTCCCCAAGGTGATCCACTAGCACGAATGAATCCCTTGGTCTTGAGTTCTTCAATCATTTTGTACAATATCTCCAATTTTGACGGCGCCATCCTGTAGACTCTCTCTGTAAAACACCTAAAATTTCTACTATTTTTTTATTATTAAATTTAGTACTGATTTAAAAAATTTGTAATATACGTCGCGTAGTCGTAATATACGTCGTGCACGATCTTTTATTTTCTTTTTCGAATTTGCTCGACGAGTGCGAGTATGTGCGAGCGTACATATTTTAGAAAAATATTTTTCTATTTTATTACACTTTCAAAATATTATACAGAATTATTATTCTTATAAAAAGTCTTTTGTTTTTAGCAATTATTAATAATAAATAATATTCTTCGTGCAAAAATATTTATTTCATAAATATTTTATTAAGTTTATTTTTAAATAATAAGGTATTTTCGAAATAATTATAATAGTATTTTTGGAAAACATATTTTAAAAATATTGTGACAATTTAAATCTTGATTTAATGTTTAGATTTATTTAAATAGATTAAATGATTTGATTTTAGACTAAAAGAATTTAATTAGATTTAATTGGATTTAGATTTGGATTTGGATTTTGATTGATTTAAATTAAATTACGAATTATATATTATTGGGTTTTAAATCTTCTCCTAATCTTATCCAAATGGGAATTTCTACATCCTATAAATAGGCAGGTACTCCTCCATAACTTTTATTCTCCACAATATTCATCCACAAATTCCACAACCCAAGTTTGTGCATCGTGTCCGTATCCCCTACCCCATCCACTAATTATCTCCTTGTACAAGTACATTATCTCTCACGTCCGAAAATCCCGAACGTTCCTCTAGGCCGTGTAGGGCATTCCCCGACACAACCCAAATTCGAAACCAAACAACCCTAAAACCTAAATTATCGTAGGCCAGCCACCTCCCTGTCGCTCGCCGCGATCATCGACCCCCTTGCCGTATCCAACCTCAGCCACCGTCTCCCAGCAACACCCCACGCCCTCACGACCACCTCGCCCCGGCCATTCCGACACATCCACTAACCCCGCGACCACCTGACCTGGCCCGGATCCTCCGTCGTCTCCTCCAACCTTGCCACCACTCCGGCAAACCTCCTCGGGCACCACCTCCAACCCCACCGACGACCCAACACTGGCAAACCCCAACAACCAAAGCAAAACAAAAACAAACACCCGCCACCACCGTGGCTTACCTCCATCTCCGGCGAGTCGCCGCGTCCAGTCGAGAACTCCACGCCGGCGCCTAGAGCTGCCGTGCGCTCCCTCCGGTGAACCCGACCTAGCCGACCCTCCTCAGCGCCACTCGCCTCCGTCCCTGTCCGCCGAGCACACCAGATCAGGCGTGCCCTAGCCGCCCGGTCGACCTCCTCCGCAAACCGCCACCGTGCCCTTCGTCGGAGCCCCCTTTCTCCTCCGCCTGACCGACTGAACCCACGACCTCTCCATCCAGCCCTAAATCTGCCGCCGCCGACCTTCCCTTCTCACCGTGCCACCCGCCTACAATCGTGCGCCCACGTCGAGCACAGACCCCCCCTCTCGCTGTGCGTCGCACAAGCCTCCGCCGTCGCGCCTGCTACTTCCCCCGCCGGTCGACACTGCTCCCCCCCTCCGATTTCATCTCTCCCTCGCTCGCTCATATCACGTCTCTCTCTCTCTCTCTCTCTCTCTCTCCCTCGTTTCCTCTTCCCTTTTTCTGTTGTTTAATTTTTTTTTTGTCTTCTCTCTCCTGAGAAGAGAACTGACTGATATTTTTTATATTTTTCTTCTTCTTTTTTGTTTTGTTGTTTTACTGTTAACTATGTTATTTTCTTTATTTATTATTATTATTATTATTATTATTATTATTATTATTATTATTATTATTATTATATAAATAGTTGTATTGGTTAACTAGTACTTTTAAACAAGTATGTAGGTTAAATGCAAAATTTATTTAATGTCATTAATATTATCTATAAGAATAGTTTGCTATTAATTATCATTATTATTTTCAATGGTACTGCTAGTACCTATATTATTATTTTGTTCTCATTATATTGAAATAATTCTAAATAAATTTTCATATTATTTTATAGTACCATATT
The DNA here is from genome assembly GCA_029216955.1 of Iris pallida. Classification (NCBI taxonomy): domain Eukaryota; kingdom Viridiplantae; phylum Streptophyta; class Magnoliopsida; order Asparagales; family Iridaceae; genus Iris; species Iris pallida. The sequence continues at coordinate 17,690,647 of JANAVB010025800.1, forward strand.
TATTTGTTTTTGCCTAAAATAATTTTCAACATATTTACCTAAAATACTTTGACCATAAAAGTGTAGTTTCAAAATTTCTTGGTATTTTTACTAATATGGTTTCTATCTCAAAAATAGTATATTACAAACCTAAAGTTTTACCAAAAATGATTTAAAAATTTTCCCTAGTTTAGTTATTTACAAATACTCCTACTAAAAATATAGTTTGCCTAGAAAACCTATTTTTAACAAAAATAGAGTTTTGCCTGAAAGCAAGTTTTCTTTATTTTTCAAATTTTGGTCTAAAAAAAACTATTTTACTATTAGAATTATTTTTATTTGTTTATTTATCTTCTTTTTCGAGTATTATAAATATTTTTAATTCATATATATATAATATCTAATAACCTTTGATTATCCTCATGCCCTCAATTAGTCCCATTTTCTTTCTATTCCCTCGTCAATTCTAGACTATCTTATGTTTATCCTAACTAAATTGACCCTTCTGGACCTAATGAAACTGTCCGTACCACCATCCGAGGTCACCTTACATAGTGGTTGCACCGAAGTTGCAGTTTGTGCCACCTTGATCATCGCAGCACACCAGGCGCCCTACCAGGCAAGACACCTTGCCATTTGCTGTTTATTTATTTTAGCTCATATTTCATGCATTATTTATTTTCTTTATGCAAAATAAACTGTGATACATGGCATAACTGTTAGAACTTACTGTTCATTTATATTTCCTGCTGTGTATTATTTTCTTACAAATTAAACCTAGATTTAAGGGACCACCTTTGCGTGTTACATTCATGGCCTTGACACGTTGTACCACGAAGTTGTGTGTCGCATATAGAACACGAAAGTGCATGATTGGCTGGCCACCAGTACGTACAAGCCGTGCGATAGGAATAACCGCTAATAGAGGTTGCATGCTAGTTTGACTTAGCGGTTATAGTGGTTTGTGTTGTGGATACAACACAGTAGGCATTGGGCGGGGAGGACAATTCCTTAGCGTATGGGCTTCGATGCACTTTCCCTTGTGACCCGAACTCTCCGCTGGAGATACGGGGTTGATGACCCATGATTACTGACGGCCACTGACGATTCTGCGGAACGTCATGCTCTTACGGATGGGGCCTCTGGTGCCCAAAGGGGGACTACGCCGATCCTATTCAGCCAGGGCCCATGCGTAGGGAGGATTGTTCTTAACTATATTTCACTTAGAACGGTAGGCTACCTTTATCCGTTAGGTACGAGTACTTTTGGTTTGGGTACTTGTATCTGACCGTGGCTTGGAACAATAACTTGTCGCGAATTAGTTCGTCACATCTTGTCCTTGTTTGGTTGTAGGTGTGACTTACTACTTCGATGAGAAAGTATTGAACCTTGTTGGGGTTCGGATACCATATTGGATTCTTAGCATGGAAAGATACGTCACCGTGAATTAGTTTACCATCTCCTATCCTTGTTTGGTTGGGGGGATGGTACGCTCGTTCAGTAGGTGCGTATTGGACCATGTTATAATTTGATTTACTTATTTATTTGAGCAATATTTATTCAGTTTATATGGCATGATATTATGTGTCTTGTTACGTCCCTCTGAGGACCTGGTTATCTTTCCAGGTGTGTGTTATTGTCTTCCGCGGGTGTTCTAGCTCTAGCCGTGATCATCGCTATTCTTCGAGGATGATTGCACTTGGATCGTCTTCGCTTCGCTCGCCAAACTCATTTCATTTCCATTTATTTCTTTCCTTACTTGTTGGTAGTGGATTTGTCTCCGCCCAACATATTGTATCAAGACATTCATTCTCATTATATGATATCTTTTATTATTTTGTTTTGTGGATGAGATTAGTTGTTATGGTTTCTACTGCATTTTACAGCTTATGTATCCATACGAGGCCCATGTACTTCGTATGAATACAGCTGGCATGTCTACGTTCCTAGTCCTACGTAATTTGGGACTGGGGCGTTACATGTTTTTGTGGTGGCCCATGCAGGTCAAAATAAATTGTTTGGTTACTTTACCATACCAAGCAAGCCTGCGAATAGGATTAGAAGTCTAGGATCTCATCCGCATACTTGACCTTTTTCCTCGATTCCATATTCGATCGACTCCTCGATTGTATCTTGCTTGATTCCTTCTATCATAATTCCTATCTTTCCTTCGTGCTTGCTAGAGAGTGACCCTACTAGTTGGATGTCCCAAAATACCCTTAGCTTAATTCTTTTAAGTTGGTAGAACACCCCACGACCCGACACGCCCTTGACTATTAAGGAGAATACAAATTGTATTATCTAGACCATAGAGACTAGAGGAATCTAACCCATTTGGGCAACCAAGCCTTGGTCAATAAACCATAGAATGACGGTATAGGAATAAACAAGACTTAGATCCTTATGACTCTTAGACTATTCATATTGTTTTTATTCATCTACCATCGTGCCTATATTTTTACTATCTAAACTAATGATGCTAATGTAGCCTAGTTTTTGCAAGCTTATCTTTTAGCGAGCTTGTTCAAGACATATGTTATTGGAAGAGCTCCCACTAACATGTTGTCTAATCAGAACCGGTGCATAATGGTCTGATCAACCAAGTGCACTTTGGTTCGCTTTTGCCTATTCTTCTACGTGGATGGAGATATGGTTAAACTTGTCCTCTAGAGTCCCATCCGCGATTGCCTTGGCAACTCCTTTGAAATTTTTCGATCGTCTTTGAATCACGTATTCGTATTCGATAACGCCTCCTTCGAACTCTATATTGCTTTCGCCTTTACCTATTTTAGAAGAACGAAAGCGTTGTACTAGAACTTCCTTTAGCCTTCCTATCGACTATGACCATTCTCACTCGATGTTTCTATATCTTCATCCTAAACTACTCGACCCTATCAAGACCCTCCAATCGCTTAATTAAAGCGAATCTATTTCGTTCTCTTAATCGTAACCCTCATTCATTACCCGTGACCATACCGTATTGTTTTTCTACAATCTAGATCGCGATTTCTTACGACATGATTTTGTGAAAACATTGTCATCGTTGGATCCCCATTGATACCCCCTTGTGTCCTCTCACCCCCCTACTAATTCTTAATTTCGAGGACGAAATTCTTTTAAGTTGGGTAGGATGTAAAACCCCTAAAATTTCTACTATTTTTTATTATTAAATTTAGTACTGATTTAAAATTTTTGTAATATACGTCGCGTAGTCGTAATATACGTCGTGCACGATCTTTTATTTTCTTTTTCAAATTTGCTCGACGAGTGCGAGTATGTGCGAGCGTACATATTTTAGAAAAATATTTTTTACTTTATTAAACTTTCAAAATATTATATAGAATTATTATTCTTATAAAAAGTCTTTTGTTTTTAGCAATTATTAATAATAAATAATATTCTTCGTGCAAAAATATTTATTTCATAAATATTTTATTAAGTTTATTTTTAAATAATAAGGTATTTTCGAAATAATTATAATAGTATTTTTGGAAAACATATTTTGAAAATATTGTGACAATTTAAATCTTGATTTAATGTTTGGATTTATTTAAATAGAATAAATGATTTGATTTTAGACTAAAAGAATTTAATTAGATTTAATTGGATTTAGATTTGTATTTGGATTTTGATTGATTTAAATTAAATTACGAATTATATATTTTTGGGTTTTAAATCTTCTCCTAATCTTATCCAAATGGGAATTCCCATATCCTATAAATAGGCAGGTACTCCTCCGTAACTTTTATTCTCCACAATATTCATCCACAAATTCCACAACCCAAGTTTGTGCATCGTGTCCATGTCCCCTACCCCATCCACTAATTATCCCCTTGTACAAGTACATTATCTCTCACGTCCAACAATCCCGAACGTTCCTCTAGGCCGTGTAGGGCATTCCCCGACATAACCCAAATTCGAAACCAAACAACCCTAAAACCTAAATTATCGTAGGCCAGCCACCTCCCTGTCGCTCGCCGCGATCATCGACCCCCTCGCCGTATCCAACCTCAGCCACCGTCTCCCAGCAACACCCCACGCCCTCACGACCACCTCGCCCCGGCCATCCCGACACATCCACTAACCCCGCGACCACCTGAACTGACCCCGATCCCCCGTCGTCTCCTCCAACCTTGCCACCACTCCGGCCAACCTCCTCGGGCACCACCTCCAACCCCACCGATGACCCAACACCGGTAAACCCCAACAACTAAAGCAAAACAAAAACAAACACCCGCCACCACCGTGGCTTACCTCCATCTCCGGCGAGTCGCCGCGTCCAATCGAGAACTCCACGCCGGTGTCCAGAGCCGTCGTGCGCTCCCTCCGGTAAACCCGACCTAGCCGACCCTCCTAAGCGCCACTCGCCTCCGCTCCTGTCCGCCAAGCACACCAGATCCGGCGTGCCCTAGCCGCCCGGTCGACCTCCTCCGCAAACCGCCACCGCGCCCTTCGCCGGATCCCCCTTTCTCCTCCGTCTGACCGACTGAACCCACGACCTCTCCGTCCAGCCCTAAATTCGCCGCCGCCGACCTTCCCTTCTCACTGCGCCACCCGCCTGCAATCGCGCGCCCACGCCGAGCACAGACCCCCCTCTCGCTGTGCGCCGGGCAAGCCTCCGCCGCCGCGCCTGCTACTTCCCCCGTCGGCCGACACTGCTCCCCCCTCCGATTTCATCTCTCCCTCGCTCGCTCATCTCACGTCTCTCTCTCTCTCCCTCGTTTCCTCTTCCCTTTTTTTCTGTTGTTTTAATTTTTTTTGTGTCTTCTCTCTCCTGAGAAGAGAACTAACTGATATTTTTTATATTTTTCTTCTTCTTTTTCGTTTTGTTGTTTTACTGTTAACTATGTTATTTTCTTTATATTATTATTATTATTATTATTATTATTATTATTATTATTATTATTATTATTATTATTATTATTTTTATTATTATTATTATTATTATTGTATATAATTGTATAAATAGTTGTATTGGTTAACTAGTACTTATAAACAAGTATGTAGGTTAAATGCAAAATTTATTTACTGTCATTAATATTATCTATAAGAATAGTTTGCTATTAATTATCATTATTATTTGCAATGGTACTGCTAGTACCTATATTATTATTTTGTTCTCATTATATTGAAATAATTCTAAATAAATTTTCATATTATTTTATAGTACCATATTTATTTGTTTTTGCCTAAAATAATTTTCAACATATTTACCTAAAATACTTTGACCATAAAAGTGTAGTTTCAAAATTTCTTGGTATTTTTACTAATATGGTTTCTATCTCAAAAATAGTATATTACAAACCTAAAGTTTTACCAAAAACGATTTAAAAAATTTTCCTAGTTTAGTTATTTACAAATACTCCTACTAAAAATATAGTTTGCCTAGAAAACCTATTTTTAACAAAAATAGAGTTTTGCCTGAAAGCAAGTTTTCTTTATATTTCAAATTTTGGTCTAAAAAAAACTATTTTACTATTAGAATTATTTTTATTTGTTTATTTATCTTCTTTTTCGAGTATTATAAATATTTTTAATTCATATATATATAATATCTAATAACCTTTGATTATCCTCATGCCCTCAATTAGTCCCATTTTCTTTCTATTCCCTCGTCAATTCTAGACTATCTTATGTTTACCCTAACTAAATTGACCCTTCTGGACCTAATGAAACTGTCCGTACCACCATCCGAGGTCACCTTGCATAGTGGTTGCACCGAAGTTGCAGTTTGTGCCACCTTGATCATCGCAGCACACCAGGCGCCCTACCAGGCAAGATACCTTGCCATTTGCTGTTTATTTATTTTAGCTCATATTTCATGCATTATTTATTTTCTTTATTCAAAATAAACTGTGATACATGGCATAACTGTTAGAACTTACTGTTCATTTATATTTCCTGCTGTGTATTATTTTCTTACAAATTAAACCTAGATTTAAGGGACCACATTTGCGTGTTGCATTCATGGCCTTGACACGTTGTACCACGAAGTTGTGTGTTGCATGTAGAACACGGAAGTGCGTGATTGGCTGGCCATCAGTACGTACAAGCCGTGCGATAGGAATAACCGCTAATAGAGGTTGTATGCTAGTTTGACTTAGCGGTTATAATGGTTTGTGTTGTGGATACAACACAGTAGGCATTGGGCGGGGAGGACAATTCCTTAGCGTATGGGCTTTGATGCACTTTCCCTTGTGACCCGGACTCTCCGCTGGAGATACGGGATTGATGACCCATGATTACTGACGGCCACTGACGATTCTGCGGAACGTCATGCTCTTACTGATGGGGCCTCTGGTGCCCAAAGGGGGACTACGCCGATCCTATTCAGCCAGGTCCCATGCGTAGGAAGGATTGTTCTTAACTACATTTCACTTAGAACGGTAGGCTACCTTTATCCGTTAGGTATGAGTACTTTTGGTTTGGGTACTTGTATCTGACCGTGGCTTGGAACAATAACTTGTCGCGAATTAGTTCGTCACATCTTGTCCTTATTTGGTTGTAGGTGTGACTTACTACTTCGATGAGAAGGTATTGAACCTTGTTGGGGTCCGGATACCATATTGGATTCTTAGCATGGAAAGATACGTCACCGTGAATTAGTTTACCATCTCATGTCCTTGTTTGGTTGGAGGGATGGTACGCTCGTTCAGTAGGTGCGTATTGGACCATGTTATAATTCGATTTACTTATTTATTTGAGCAATATTTATTCAGTTTATATGGCATGATATTATGTGTCTTATTATGTCCCTCTGAGGACCTGGTTATCTCTCCAGGTGTGTGCTATTGTCTTTCGCAGGTGTTCTAGCTCTAGCCGTGATCATCGCTATTCTTCGAGGATGATTGCACTTAGATTGTCTTCGCTTCGCTCGCCAAACTCATTTCATTTCCATGTATTTCTTTCCTTACTTGTTGGTAGTGGATTTGTCTCCTCCCAACATATTGTATCAAGACATTCATTCTCATTATATGATATCTTTTATTATTTTGTTTTGTGGATGAGATTAGTTGTTATGGTTTCTACTGCATTTCACAGCTTATGTATCCATACGAGGCCCATGTACTTCGTATGAATACAGCTGGCATGTCTACGTTCCTAGTCCTACGTATTTTGGGACTGGGGCGTTACACTCTCTGACACAGGTACGGTCATAGGGATCAAGTCTATGGTGAACTCAATCTCTCACTCTGGCGGCATTCCTGGAAGCTCTTCTGGGAAAACATCTGGAAACTTCTCGACGATCCGGGGTAACTGTACTGCTGCTACTGCCATCCGCAATATGGGAGGAGAAGGTTCAACTTTGCCGCGGGAAAAGGAAAACTTCGGCTCGCTTGGGATGCTAAAAATAACCCTGTCAATATGGCAATCTATCCTGGCATACTGGTCCCTCAACCAATCCATCCCTAAGACCACATCATAATCGGCCATCGAAAATTCTATCAACCTAGCGAAAAACTCTCTACCGCTAACTACGACCCGACACGAGGAAAACACTATATCTACTCCTACAAGACCGTTACCAGTAAGTATATTGAGCCTTACTGATAATGACTCGGGCTCTAGTCCTATCCGTGTCGCGAATCGTGTAGACATAAATGAATACGATGTACCAGAGTCAAATAATAGTGAAGCCGGAAATGTGTTGACGAGAATAGTACCTACCACTACCTCACCTGGCGCCACACCTTCTTCTCCCATGGTTAAAGCCAACACTTGTCCTTGTCCTCTGGGTGTTGGCCCCCTCTGCTGAAAATTCCTCTGCCTGCTCTGCTTTAGGGCTTGGGCTTAGGCATACTGCTGCGGTCTCTGCTGCTGGAATGCCTGGGCCTGCATCGACAATGGCCTCGAGAACGGGTACTGCAGCTGCTGCTACTACTGCTGGACTGGTGCTGGTCCTCTAACTGAAGGACTAGAGAAAGCTGATGATGAACTCCCCCTGTTCGGGCAGTTCCCAACCCTATGGTCTGGGGCACCACAAACCAAGCACAAACCCTGTGCTCTGCGACACTCTGATACCACATGCCCTGGCTTCCCGCAGTATGAACATCCCACTGTGGAAGACTGCTTCTGCTTCTGCTGCTGAGGGTACGTCGGGGTGGAATGCTGAACCGACATCACTGAGGCCGCCCGCCTCGGAGCTCCAATGGTCAAAGCCCTGGCTGCCGGAGCTGGTGCTGATGACTGATTCATCTGACCGTGGGATCGCTTCCGACCTCCGGTCCTATCCACGATCCTCTGGGAGGTATACTCATGCCTCCTAGCTGCTCTCATTACTGCATCAAAAGTCTGATGCTCAAACTGCTCTACTGCCAATAAAATCTCCAGGTGAAGCCCCTGCTAGAACCGCTAGGCCCTATCGAACTCGGTCGCTACCAAGGTGGGAGCAAACCGACTGAGTCTCGAAAACTCGGCCGCATATCCGTCGACCGTCCTGTCCATCTGCTTCAGATTGGTGAACCTCGTCTGTAGATCGTATCGAGCTACAGCATCGAAATACTTGGTCTGGAATCTCTCTCTGAATACCGCCCAAGCAATGGGTGCCAATAATCCAACGGCCTGCACCGCCCACCAGCTGCGGGCAAGATCCAATAACTGCAGGTGTACTACGGCCACCTTCTCAGCTTCTGGAGTCCTTGCTGCTTCTAGAATCACCTATGTGTCCAGAAGCCAAGCATTAGCAGCGATAGCATCTTCACTGTCGTCGAAGAATGGAGGGTTCAAGCGCTTAAAGCTGTTGGCCGTGCTGTTACCCTGATGACCTCCTCTGGTCAAAGCATCTGCCACCGCCTGGTGCAAGGCATCTCCTCGACGATCCTGGAAAGCTAATAATGACCTTACGAGCCCCACTAAAGTGCCATTATCAGGTTCTGCAGGCTGGACGGGCTAAACGGGTGGCTCTCCTCTAGTAGGAATGACTCTGGAGGCTACTCCTGAATGCTGGGCTTGATCTCCAGGTTGCTGCTGGTCCGCTGGAGGTGCTCTGCCTTGCTGATCGGCAGGTCCAGGAACAATGTCGCTGAAGAAGACGACATAGAAAATAATAAGAAAGGACCAGGACAGATCAACGATACAAGCATGTGATTAGGTCAAGATTACAGGGATTCAGAAGATATGAGCAGAGATCAAGGGCGAGTACTGATTGAGACATCTATTCGGTAAACCCTCACATATCTTGATTTACAAGACCTGTATGGGCCACCACTTAAACCATGTCACGCCCCAGAACCAGAATACTAGAGAGCGGGGACGTACATAGCCAGCTACGTATATTGAAGTGCAACCCACCTCGCTATACGGTCACGGATGTCTAGATACATGAGGGTTTAACTACAAGCCATCAGTCTCCTATGGTCATAAACAAGCCTATTGTCTCAATCTCAAGCAAGGAATAACAGTTACAAGATGTCAGAGCACCTAATATAAAATAGTAAGACGTCCCATACATTACATATTCGGATGATCATGAAGCTACTCGTACAAAATGTCAAGACTAGCAAGCATTCTGGTCATACATGATAAACCCTAGGATTTGTCAATCATGTTACAGCCCGTAGGCAGACAGTAAATAAAGGTGCAATACGAGCTAACACGTGCTCGCCGGCTAAACGTCTCAAAAGAATAATTTTACAATAAAGTAGGAGGACAAAAGAAAACCCACTCGTTGCCAGGGTTACGCCTGGTGGTCACCATCTGGCTGGAAGGTAGGTAGATCCTCTGGTGCTGCTCCGATATCTAGCCACACAAAACCAGCTGGGTCAGACCCCAGAAAGAGCAAGTGCCACAAAGGAGGCTTCACTTAGGAACTAAAACCAGCATACCAAAAATGAATAATAATAATAGATGATTATAAACGAGACAAATAATAATAAGAATAACAACAATAAATTGAGTACGAAGAAACCATTCAAGTAGCCAGGTCACAACCCTTAAACCAAACAAGAACCGGGGTTGTAACCCTTCGCCTGAACAGAACTGGACCCCTGATCATTATTGTTAAGGCAAGCATAAATAATCATGTCTTCTCATAATCTTGCACAGGATCAGGACAAGTCAAAGCTGGACTAGACTTCATTCAATCAATCACGGCCAAACAAAGAGTACGGCTTGATACTTTAACTAACTAGGGTTATCACAGGCCTAGTTACTAGCAAATACAATGAGATTATTCCAACAGCCCCAAGCCCTACAGACCATCCAGGTTATCCTGGTCGAATGTCCATTTATGAAGGGTGCAACACGTGACTGTGTGCTGGAAATGTGCCCTACTCGTCGGTAGGCTACAAGTCCACTTAGTGCGCCCAGATAACGGGATTGCCTGTAGCTGAGAAATCTCTTCATGACTACTGAATTATTTTAGTTTATTAGCCTTAGTCAATTTTTATAGGTATCCCTGACTGTGGTAATCATGGAGCCTCATCCTAGACATGATGCAAGACAGCACTGGTTTATTTGTACAAACACAATCGCCCACGGTGTTCAGGTCATTCATACTTGTCATGACATACTAGCGGTCGCAACAGCCTTCGATATATATATATTCATGCCATGTTCACTTTCAGGAGTGCGCCATGACGGGCCACTATCACGCCATGTCATTCGTCAAAAGTGTACCACAACGGGTCACCATCGTGTATGGAACATATTTAAAATTAACATTTAACCTGGTATAAGCATATATGCAATAACTAAATATAAACTGGGTGCAAGAGCTGTGGAGGAATCATACAGCTCAGGAGAGACGGGACATAACTTCCACATACGAACTCCAAATGAGGTGCTCCAAAGATATTCGGAGAGGCAAGACAAAGATCTAAAACTTTCATGTTTTAAGGTTTTTGAAATTCTGCCTAAAAATAGCTAAACTTGGCAAAAACAGTCATTCTGTGCACTTTTTACGCCAAAAATTCAATTCTGCGTAAAATACGCAAAAAGGAAGGGTTTCAGCGTAAAAATTCACATTCTGGATACTATCCAGCATAAAATACGCAATATCAGGGTTCCCTGCATAAAATTTTACATTCTGGATACTATCCAGCGTAAAATATGCATAAACAGGGTTTCCTGCGTAAAATTTCACATTCTGGATACTATCCAGCGTAAAATACGTAATTTCAGGGTTCTCTGCGTAAAATTTTACATTCTGGATACTATACAGCATAAAATACGCAATATCAGGATTTTCTGCGTAAAATTTTACTTTCTGGATGCTATCCAGCGTAAAATTTCACATTCTGGATACTATCCAGCGTAAAATACGCAATATCAGGGTTCCCTGCGTAAAATTTCACATTCCAGCGTAAAATACGCAATATCAGGGTTCCTGCGTAAAATTTTACATTCTGGATACTATCCAGCGTAAAATACGCAATATCAGGGTTCCCTGCGTAAAATTTTACTCAGCCGACATAAAAAATTCAGAAAACTTGTTTTGGCCATAAAAACTTTATTTTAACTCAAAATGAGGTGAATCAAAAACCAAATTCATACGAAATTTTGTGCTCTTGCTCATGGAACTATTAGTTTTCGAAAATAACAAGTTTTAGTAGATCAAAACCAAGAAAACTCCATGAACTCATGAAACCCCAAGGTTATAATGTAGATCTAGAAGAATCTATCCATAAAAATCAAAAACTCCAAGTTCTAAAGAGGCTTATAATCATGTAAAGAAGAGAATAGAACAATAAAACTTGAGATCCATCATGAAGTAAGTTGCACTTGCCTAGGGCTCTTGGGTGTAGGTGGAGAGGAGTAAATGAAGAAGAAGAAGAAGAAGAAGAAGAAGAAGAAGAAGAAGAAGAAGAAGAAGAAGAAGAAGAGTTATTGAAGTGATAATAAGGAGAGAGAAGAGAGTGGGATTAATAAATAGTGAGGGTGGGGGTAGGTAGGGTTCTCTCCTTGGTTCATGATGAACCAATAAGCAATCCAAGCCGAACCAAGCCAACCCAAACAAGCCGAACCAAGCCAGGAGACACGCAATACGAGCCAGATTACGTACACGTATTCCAAAATACGTAATACGAACTATAGGCATCACAGGAAAGAACGTAAGTTGTTATCATATGGTAATCTTGGTGGAAATATAAAATATTGGACATTCAGATAAAATTGTGGAAGAAAGCTATGACTGAAATTAGAAACATGAAGAGATCAGTAGTATCGACTTAGAAATGATTACACTAGAGAATTATTTTGAGGATGAATTATTTGGAAAGAACATAGGAGAATTTCGAATAAGAAGAGCAGTAGAATATACATTAATGTTTAGAATATTAATATTTTCTAGATGTATTTTAGAACTGACAAGGATATCAAGGTCGAAATGTTTTTGAGAACTTGGATGATTTTAGGTTACTGATTCTCGAGATATTTTATTTTGAGTTTATGATACCAATTTAGGAATTTAAATAATAGGGAAGAGACTTTAACCGCATGGTGTGATGATACGGGATTGAATAACGATTGGTAAGAGAATGACTAGAAACATGAAGAACACAACGTTATTAAGTTAAAGGAACCCTTAGAGATTTTTGTAAGAATTCTGAATTTGATGAGGATAATGGTTAAATGTGTAAGTTAAAAGGATTGTGAACTGATTTTATAATGAAGGATAAAAATTTTATATGGCAATAGTGATGTTAGACTTGAGCAATACAAGAGTATCAATTGGAATAACGATTAAGGATTTATGATCCTTGATTCAAGAATTTCGGATCTAGGTTAAAGGCAAGACGAAGGAATTTCGACTTCACGATGACTAAATGGAGAATGAACTGCAAAATTAAGGAGGGTAGAAAATTTTGAGAAGCTCTAACAAGAACATACTTTATGGGTTAGTAACCTTGGAATATAGGTCGAGTCTATAGTATTACGGTAGGGTTCAATCTTCATGACTGAAGATTATGATTTTTGGTAGTAGTCATATAAGGGTTTGATTTTCATATTTGGACTTGTGAGATAAATGTATGATTGGCAAATAATGATCAGATAAACTTCGTAGTAGCAGAGTGAGATGATTATCTTGACTTTCCTATAAAATCTTACCTTTTGATTTCTCTATCATAATAGAAGAAATTTGATTTTCCCTATCCTTAAATCATTCTTTAAATTCCAATGTCGCTAATTTCTAAATCCCTTTGATCGCGACCATTCAACTTTGGTCATCTCCTTTATCATACCAATATTCTTAATCATTGATCGTACTTAATTGATTTAGATCCCATCGTGACCTAGATCTCTATCAACATGTTGCTCGTGCTTGGACTACGATTATATTCCTCATCATGTCTAATTACTGTTTGACCAAGGATAGATTAACCTTATCTTTGATCGTGTCAAAATTTCGATCATGTTTGGATCAAGATACCATTATCACTCGTACCTTGTCATGACCCGCACCCGGTTTTTCGGATACGAGACGTGTCCAAGCCAGCCTACGCCGCAGAGTCGGCGATAGAACGCTGTCAAGCCCGCAAGGAATAATTGCTCAAAATATAACATTTGCTGCTCATTCACATTTCTAAATTGTTACAACATTTACAACATTTATAATTAAAAAATACAAGATTTTACAATTAATGAAATTGATATAATTGCTTTCTATTTCTAGGTTGACCTCAGCATACCCAAGCCTTTCCAATACTAAGAGTGATCGCGGCTAAACCTGAAAAATGTTGGTTTCCAGTTAGGAATGGAACAAGTACACAAACCGACGACAATACGAAAACACAATAGAATTAACAAGACATGAAAATGACATATGAGAGATAAAAACTGGAAGATAACTGATGACATAGCACGATAAAGAAGTAAAGGAAAAAATAAAAAGACAACTACCTATGTGGTTGAAATATCCTTTTCGACATGTGAACGGCTAGAGGGTAAATCCGACACCCTGCACGTGTCGTGTGCAGCTACTATCATTCACGAAAGACACGGGGGATAGTTCTGGGTAGTCCACATGTCTACTAAGATATTTTCCCTTCCGACTACTCCGTGTGACGAGCGTGTCAACAAGCAGCAAGATATATGTATAGACATGAAATGAAAAGACTACTATGAATCGAAAAGCAATCAGAAAGTACACTTGCCTGAGGTCCTTAGCTGGAAAAACCAATAGTAATATACCACTCAAAGAGCCACAATCAGTCAACACATGCATAAGTCTCCAGATGCTGAAATAAATAGTACCAATATTCTTAGAATAGTCAAATTAGCTAGGACTGCCTGTCCTTAAGTCCAATTCTGGACACAGGAGCAAAACGGTAATTTTGGGCAAAAACGATGTCCGTCGTTGGATCCGCTTTGCACCAAAAGGCATGCCAGAGTCAATGGTCTCTAAATTCGTCAAACTACATGTCTACGGATCCAGTTTTCCGATACGAACCCAACCGTATATCCAAAGTTGGATTTCGGCGGGCCGTGCACAAAATTGCCCATTGAGTCAGATCGTGGGTCCCGTAAAACGGCGTTCCGATTTCACTGTCTCAGAATCGGACCAAACTTGGCATACAGGGCCAAAAAATGATACGGTCCTATTGGCACAAGTTTTGTCTCGATCTGACGAACGTGCACAAATTAATTGAGAAATTTGTAAAGTGCACGATACGGTGAATTTCGACGGATATGCATCAAATTCGTCGCGCACACGCGACCAATTCGAATTCCGTCAAGCCCACACGACCACGAAGCCGTTACGCAGCCTTCGATGCTTTTGGTTCGCGACCACGTTGCCCGGATTGGCGGGACGCACGTCGTGTGGATGGTTTTTTATGTTTTCAAAAACAGGTTTTTGACGGAAGTTTACATGTGTTTATTTCTCTGTATAAAGCAAATTTCTACAAACTTCCTACTGGAATTTTCTAGCCCTATATGTTATTAATAAACGCCTTCAGGTGGATTTCGAATTCGATCACTGGTTTGCAAGAAATCGAGACTCAAACTGGGGACTTTGGGACAGTCTCTATACTCAGAATTTCGAGATTTTTTTCGATTTTGGAACTCGATTTTCGTCATACACGAAGCAAAATAAATTAAACTAGTTGAATGGATTGATAGACGTATAGGTTTTGTTCATACCTGTTCAAGTGGTTCATGAAATCATAACACGACGACGGAGATAAACGCACGCGGAGTTGGGTCGTTCGGCTGATGTTGCTGTCGTTCCTCCTGTGCTCCGCACGCGCACGTACTGTTTCTGCGCGGCCGTGGCCGCACGCGGTGATGGCGCCGGCGGCGGGTGGCCGCACATCCACCCCTGAGCGGACGTGCGAGGGTGGCGACGCGATGGTTCGGCTAGGGTTTCGAGATCAACACCTCTCTCGATCCCTCGCTATCCCTACGTATATATCTATAAACTGAAACTCTGAAGTCGGGTGTGGGGCTTCTGTGCTGGCCCATGCGGGCTGGCTCTGGATTGGCTAGGGATTGCTTATTCTCTTGTTGTGTTAGGGAAAATTGCAGGAAGGGTTCTGTTACTAGCTGGGCCGAGGGGAAGCTCGGGGTTGGGTCGGCTTGACCTTGTCTGTGGGCTGGGCTAAGGTCGAGATGTACTGCTTTGGGTGCCCAGCTCGGGTGGTCTCTGTTTATACGCTGCTCTAGACAGCCTACTAGTACACTAGAGGAAATCAGGCTCGGCCTATGGGCTTGGGCACAGCTGGGCCTGGGCTGGCTCTCGGAGAGCTCGTCTGGGCCTGGCCCGAATGGCTGGTATGGAGTTACTGCTACTACTCTGTTTTCTTTTTCTTTTTCTTTTTCTTTTTCTTTACTTATTACCCATTTATTAATAGTATATGCATATATGTATATATATATATATATATATATATATATATATATATATATATATATATATATATATATATATATATATATATATATATATATATATATATATAAAAATACTCATGCACATATATATATATTTATTTATACACACATATACAAATATTTACACAAACTATATATCCATATATTTTCCTATATGTATGCATATATTTATATATATATATATATATATATATATATATATATATATATATATATATATATATATATATATATATATATATATATATATATATATATATATATATATATATAAAATATATATATATATATATATATATATATATATATATATCAATAAGAAAAATATTTTATTTCCTCTTCTTATTATATATATATTTACACAAAATATACATGTCCCTATATATTCCTATATACGTATACATATACTATATATATTTATATATACACACATATATAATATATTTATATATTCACTCACATATATATATATATACACATATATCTTTTGCTAATGAATAAAATGGTAATACTAATAATAGTAAATAATTTGTATTTAATAACCACAATAATAATATTAATATTATATAACCTCAATAAAATAATAATAATAATAACGAAGTGCAATAAACTAATAATGGTGTATTTACCATCATGCACAGTCTAAAAATCCTAAAATGTACAAGGACCTATTTTATGCAATTATCATTGAATATCAACTAATAATGATATTTATAAGATCTAAAAGTCATCATTTAAATAAAATAAATATTAATAAAATATTTTTAAAATTTTCGGGAAGGGGAGCTACAAATCTACCCACCTTAAAATAATTTCGTCCTCAAAATTCTAATTTGTAACTATTCTTAAAAATCAAAAAGGAAGTTTATCCTAACCTTAATCTCCTTAAATTTTAATTCATCAAAATAGTTTATAACCTTCTATAGCTATTTATAACTCCGAATACTCGAGGACTTCTACCCACCTTTTGTCACACTACTCCATCAAATCTCCTGTCACTAAAACTTTATAATCTTCCAACTAATTACTAAAATTTCTACCAATTGATATCTAGGCATTTGGCATCTAGAATTCTCTCCTATCTATCCAGCAGCAACCCAAAATTTAGCAAACAATAATTTATACAAGTGGCTAGGGAAATATGACCATTCGTCGCTCTGAAATAGGAGGGTCATGAAGATAAGGAGGAATAGCCGTGAGCAATTATAAAGTTTCAAGAGAGGTAGAGAGTTTCCAATGATGCAGATAGGGAGAAAGTCTATGAACCATTGACCTATTCGCTAGATTGGGCTACTCTAGTCCAGTCACTTGCTAAATTTCTCAGAGGGTCTTATAATTCGTGCAATACATAAGTCTCGTTCTCGAAATTCTAATTCAAACAAGGATCCATAAATGGAACAGAATTTGAGAAATCAAGATTGTGACCTTAATGGGTTCTCTATTTGGACATCACTCGTTGGTTGGATGAACCTTAGATTTCAATCTACATCGGCTGGACAAGATTCCAATGATAAAACTATTTCTACTAGGTTAGGGTAACCTAGAATATGATTTCTCCCAAGTGATTGGACTAGTTGTCGGTCAGGTTGGTTAGTTAGGTTCATAAGCCCCAAAATGCGCCTTCATTGACTTTTGTATTTAAGTGGCACAATTGAGTGGCACACTAGTGGCATGTGCGTAGTGGGCTTCGAGTAGATCACTACCACATATTGGGTCGAAGGAATTGAGTCAAGGTTGAGGCTCTAATGGAAGTCGAGAAGTATACCGGTATTATAGTAAGGGTTATAGCTAGTCCTTTTGTCCTGAAAGTCGTACCATAAAAATAGAGTACAAGGGGACGGGTTTGAGTGGGACATGATATACCTAGGTGAAGGTGGACTCGTCTAGAGCTTGCATATAAAATTCGTTGGAAGGTAACAGCTGGTCTCGTGCTCCAAATATTAATGACACGGTCGGGGACACAAAATGATCTAGGTGGAAAGTGGGAGTCTATGGGGCACTAAATATTCATTCTAATAGAAATTATTCTAATCAATCAGTAATCCTTGTATATCAAAATTTTGGAAAGCTTGCGGTCTACCCACCTTAGAAGCTAGGATATGGTTTTAGGAATAATGAGGCTAGAAGAATTCTAAAGTCCGGATACTGTACATCGACTCTTGTTAATAAAGAATAAGGCACGGCGTGACGGAATACGGTAGTCTCCTAGGTTGGCATTTGATCAAGGGAAGGATCCTAATCATTCTCGGACTCCAATGACTAGAAGATCAAGATTAGCAGGTTTAGTGTCGAAGGGAGGACGAGTAACTCAAGGCAAGGTTCTAGTCACAGAGCTGGCCGATGGTAGCTATACTTGCGTATACAACTATCATAGCCATAGGAAATACTCTGTATCTATCTATCAATTACGAGCTTTCGTCTTTCTAATCAGTGAAAGGCAAAAACAATGAAGAGTTCAAGAGAGATGTCACCGAATACAATTACGTGATTCAAAGGCGAATGTATAATTCAAGAGGAGTTGTCAAGCAGTCGCGGATGAGATCTTAGAGACATCTACATCTCAATCCATGTAGGGTAATTAGAAGAAAAGCGAACCAAATGCATCATGGTTGATCAGACCGTAATACAATAATTCTGATTAGACAATATGTTAGCGGGCGTCCCCAATAAACATATGTTCGAATCAAGCTCGATAAAAGAGGAAGCTTGCAAAAACTAGGCTGTAATAGCAGAATTGGTCAAGAGAGTCAAAATATAAATAGGCAAGATTTTTGAAAGGAGGAATAAGTAGTTTGAGTTTTGAGAGAATTAAACCTTACATGGTGTTCTTGCTTATACAGGCACCCTACTACCTACCTATCCATGAGGCCTTGGTCAACTAATGGGTTATGGACCTCTAAATTCTATATTCTAGGTAAACCTGTTAGCATCAATCAATTACCTCATTAATAGATCACAAGGACCACGAAATGCTAGATTGGAAGACATGCTACTCAACTCACAGAACTTACACTAGTATTGGTTTTGGATCTTAGGGTCATACAGGGCAGTCCCTATCCTCTATAGTATCCTAATTTGTAATCACGTCTGAAATTATTTTACCGAGAATTATGCCTCGCCCATATACTCTGGCTGTGGTAAACACTTGGTTCCATGATTCAATTGTGATAGGCTATCAGGTACTCTACCTTACATTGACATAAGGGTACCTAAGATCTAAAGAGGTCAACTAGGACATAGTTTTAGCAATGATTCCATAACCTACAATTCTTCGAAATGATTTCAATTCTATGGGTTGTGCCTCGCCAGTGCGCTGCTGGCTGCAGTGAACCCACATCTCCACTCTCAGATAATTAACGACAGTGCGTTGCTGTCTAACCATTCCTTTAACTATATCCGTAAAATTTAGGGGCTTCTAGAGATTCAAACAGGTTGACAAAAAAATAAAGTGTAGGTATTTGTCCTATCAGTCACAACACTTAAAATAAAAGAGTAAATATGGAGAAAATAACTAAAGACGAAATTAATACAAACATTCTAGTATCTATTTCATGTGCATTTCAATGGTTGATAGAAAATCTCAAGTCAATCTACCTCGAGATTCGCATACGAATAATAGAATCATGAATTATGAATCAATTCCTTACAGTAAAATAGAATTTAAATAGACAGTTCTAATTTATGATATGATGTTTATATCTAAATAGAGCAGAAGATAAATCGAACAGTTTATCACGATTAAAGCCTTGATTATAGATAAGCCTAACTTACCAGTGAATAGTGGATCCACATTGGATCATAATGTCGTATCAAAAGTATCAGTGTGTCTTATAGAGACCTGGCAAGCATTCTAAATAGCATGGCCTATCTAACAACCTTAACTACCCAACGGTCAATTTGAACAAGGGACTCCTAGTCCTAGTCATTCTCTTAAATTATTTTAAACCTAATTGTGAATGAGCATTTCCTGGGCGCAGGCTCGCAATAGTACGACTAACTTAAGTACCATCACGAGTTCGTAATCTTTTACGAAAACTGACCTGCATGGGCCACCACAAAAACTTGTCACGACCCGCACCCGGTTTTTCGGATATGAGACGTGTCCAAGCCAGCCTACGCTGCAGAGTCGACGGTAGAACGCTGTCAAGCCCGCAAGGAATAATTGCTCAAAATATAACATTTGCTGCTCATTCATATTTCTAAATTTGTTACAACATTTACAACATTTATAATTAAAAAATACAAGATTTTACAATTAATGAAATTGATACAATTGCTTTCTATTTCTAGGTTGACCTCAGCATACCCAAGCCTTCCCAATGCTAAGAGTGATCGCGGCTAAACCTAAAAAATGTTGGTTTCCAGTCAGGAATGGAACAAGTACACAAACCGACGATAATGCGAAAACACAATAGAATTAACAAGACATGAAAATGACATATGAGAGATAAAAACTGGAAGATAACTGATGACATAGCACGATAAAGAAGTAAAGAAAAAATAAAAAGATAACTACCTATGTGGTTGAAATATCCTTTTCGACATGCGAACGGCTAGGGGGTAAATCCGGCACCCTGCACATGTCGTGTGCAGCTGCTATCATTCACGAAAGACACGGGGGATAGTTCTGGGTAGTCCACATGTCTACTAAGATATTTTTCCTTCCGACTACTTCGTATGACGAGCGTGTCAACAAGCAGCAAGATATATGTATAGACATAAAATGAAAAGACTACTATGAATCGAAAAGCAATTAGAAAGTGCACTTGCCTGAGGTCCTTAGCTGGAAAAACCAATAGTAATATACCACTCAAAGAGCCACAATCAGTCAACACATGCATAAGTCTCCAGATGCTGAAATAAATAGTACCAATATTCTTAGAATAGTCAAATTAGCTAGGATTGCCTGTCCTTAAGTCCAATTCTGGACACAGGGGCAAAACGGTAATTTCGGGCAAAAACGATGTTCGCCGTTGGACCCGTTTTGCACCGAAAGGCGTGCCAGAGTCAATGGTCTCTAACGTCGTCAAACTACATGTCTACGGATCCAGTTTTCCGATACGAACCCAACCGTATGTCCAAAGTTGGATTTCGGCGGGCCGTACACAAAATCGCTCGTTGAGTCGGAACGTGGGTCCCGCAAAACGGCGTTCTGATTCTACTGTCTCAGAATCGGACCAAACTTGGCATGCAGGGTCAGAAAAATGATACGGTCCTGTTGGTGCAAGTTTTGTCTCGATCTGACGAACATGCACAAAGTAATTAAGAAATTCGCAAAGTGCACGATACGGTGAATTTCGACGGATATGCATCAAATTCGTCGCGCACACGCGACCAATTCGAATTCGGTCAAAGCCCATACGACCACGAAGCCGTTACGCAGCCTTCGATGCTTTCGGTTCGCGACCACGTTGCCCGATGTAAGCTCCTGAATTTAGGGCTTATTTTTTTCAATTTTATAAATCAATTATTTTGAATAAATATTATTATTTGATTATTATTTGATTTAATGCTCTTTACCGTGACTTGGATTTCTAGAGCATCAGGGATGTCAGTCTCTGGAAACTTCCTTCTTGAAGTTTGTAGTAGACGAGATTATCTTCACATTGATATTTTGTGTCCCACTCGAACTTGTTCCCTTGTACTCTTTTTGCTTCGCACAAGTTCGGGTCAATTTAGACCATTTTAATTATTATTGAATTCCCACTCTTTTCCTGGATCATCATATGCACGCTACCATGACTTTTAATTTAGGAGCACCAGACCAGTCGTTTTCTCAGAACCAACTTGTCATGAATGATCTACTCGAGACGCTCTTCACCCATGACCTTCGTGTTCCACTCAAATACTCCATTTTGTGCTCCATTTTCTTTGCACAACTTTCGGTTCAATTTAGGCCAATTAATTATCTACCGTAAAACCTGATTTAATTTCCAATTTAATTTCGGGACCCGACATCGACCCAACCTAGTCGACCCCAAATATGGACATGGCCCCCATGAAGCCTACTACCCACCTGATACTGGTGTCCTATTTATTTTCCATGATCATAAATACCTATTTTTAATTCAAATATTGTACCATATCCGATTTTGACCCGACCCGGTGTCACGACCCGCTACCTAAATTGTTGGGCCAGGCCGAGTCATGCCCAGCCTACGTTGAGATAAAACGTAGTAAGTTGTTCCAAAGACAACAGGATAAGACTAAATGTGCTAACAGTTCTATAAGTGAAGAAGAATCATAAATGCTCCAAACACAAAAGTCATCTCATATAGTAAAATGTCCAAGTACAAGTGAACTGAAATGTAAAACTGGATACATGTCCAGTTACAAAATGTATAGTCTAATACATGACTACTCTCAAAAGTCTAATAATACAAAAGACAACTAGGCGAGGTTTCCCGCAGGAACATCCTCGTAAGGCAGAGCCGGGTCCTCGGCAGTAACTCCATAATAGGTGTCGCAGAGTAACTCTTCCTCAGTAAGGATACCTACAACGTTATCCTGTCAGGACGGGAGCAAGTACTAAATCTAACAAACTAGCATATGAGACATGAAAATGAACATGAGAGGAATAACTGGAAAGCATGGCATCACACAGTCTATCATGGCAAGGACACATATGTCATAGAGACAGATGTATATATAATGTTTAAAACTGTAGCAGGTACGTGATCGGTCAATAGATATACAATGTGCTGGGGCACATAATGAAATGTACATACGTACAAGTGTAAAGGCGGTAGATGTACATACGCACAAATACAGCTTTGAGATAAAGGCCTACGGCGCAGTAACATATAAAATGATACTTTGCTCGGTACTATAGAGGGGGATATGATCACGTACACTACTATCAGTTTTTCTATAACCCATGTTCTATCATGTGAGAGATACATAAAAACTGTTCTAAGCATGGTAGTAACTGGAAGTACAACATGTAGAGATTCTAACTTGCTACCCCAAGGATCAGCATTCAACATGGTGGGGTTTGCAGTTCATTTATGTGACAATATGTAAAGTTCGTAGAAAGTACTTGCCTCTAGCAAAGCAAAACAAAACAAGCTGCGATAAAAGTGCTATGGATGTCCGGTAACTCGTCACTGTAGAAGTAAATACAATAACTTAGTTTTTACACTAAGCTAAAATACTAGGACACTAATTGGTGAAACACGACTTGTGACTGGGCACCTAGCCAAAAATGATGACTTTGGCATAGGAGACCAATGTGGGGTGACACACTACTTTAACTAACTTTCTAGGGTCTTTACACTAGTGAGGGGTGGGGTTCAACACGGCTAAAACTCAAAATAACCCAAAAAGCTACAAGTCGTAATTAATCAATAAATAAATCAAAAGACTATTGTGTTCTAACAATTTTAGAGATAGACAAAAAGCCTAGTTTTGTTTAAAGTAAAGTACCAAAGTGATCCTTGTTAATCATAGAAATTTATTATAATTTTTCTGGAATTTACTAACCAGTACAAATATTTTATAAAAATCAGTTTTCCTAAGTATACAGAAAATGAGTTTTGGTTTCATATGCCAAACTAGTGGCAAAACAGTAAATTAAATACTACAAAATTATACTAAATTAGCTAACTAAACATAGTATCTAAATACTATTTTTCTAGAATTTTAACAATACTTTAAGTATTTTTAGAAAATCAAAAACAGTACTACACACAATTAAAATTAAATAATTAATTATCTGCGTATTTTGTCCATGTATATAATTTGAACTAAAGTTCAAATACAGGACCCAAGGCCATGAATCAAGTCCAATATGACTTGTACAGGTCTTGAATGTGTGAAAACACATTTGAGCCCAAAAACCCATGCTAGGCCTGGACACCAAATGGTTGCAGTAATTTAAATATACAGAAAATACAAAGTGGTAGAAATAAATATTAATATTTTATCCATGTGAAAACTTACAAAATAGTCATAAAATATGACAAGTAATATCTACATATATTTAAAATATACATATGTAAATATTACATAAATTACTTAGGCTAAAATAATTATGCGTACATATATATATACACATAACATATATGTATATATATAGAAGATACATATATATACATAAAGAAATAATATATAATATATATACACAAATATAATAAAATAGAGTACTAAATAGAAAATATACATATGTATATACATAAAACAGTATGTGTAATAATACACATATATATATATACAAATATAAGTATATACATATATAAATATAAATATACATATATATAAAAATCAAAAGAAAAGGAAAAGGAAAAAGAAAAGAAAAAGAAACAACAGCAGCACAGCTCGAACCCGAGCTGCTGCGCGCTGGGGGGGGTTTAGAATAGGACGGGCTGGCCAGGGGGTCAACCCATCAGTTGTGTTAGGATTAGGGTCCTTGTTTATTTTATTTCTGTTTAGGTTAGTTTTATATTAAAAAATATATAGTTTCGGTCCTGTGTCCAGACAGTTAAGGACACAGGTAATAACGTGTCCGTGCTACGCACGACACGTACGAACACAAAAACTCGTGTCCACACACTGGACCAGTGTCCCCGTGTCCTTGCGAACCACATATGTGGATTCGGGACACGGACGACACGAAGTGGACTTTGTTACTCACGTATCCGGTCGATCGGGGGGTTTTCGAAGGAGCTCGACGGCGACTGAGGCATTGTGGCGGTGGCGCTCCGGTGGCGCTGGGCGCGGCTCAGCGCGGCGCATCTGATGGTGGTGGTTGCGGGCTGTGAGGGTCGACGGTGAGGCGGAGCGAGGGAGACGATCGGAGTTAGGGTTTCGATTAAGGTTTCGGGGAAGAACGGGGCGGCGGTTGGCTGAGATGGGTTGGGGTGGTGGTGGTTTGGTCGGGGGGCTGCGGGGGTTTAAATAGAGGGGTTAGGGCGGTCGTAGGTCGGTCGGGCAGCCGGAAACGGCGGGGGCTTCCCGTCGGCGTGGCAGTCGTCGGTCGGGGGGGGGTCAACGAGAGTAGGTGAGGAGAGAGAGAGTGGTCGGGGGGGTTTCTGGAAGTTGCACTTAGGCCCTTAGGAATTAGGTTATTGCATAAAGGCTTTAACAGTGTATAAATGCAAAATAAAATTTGCATTTCTCAATTTCAAACAATTCACTAATTACAAACTGATATAAAAACATTTCAAAAAATTGCAAAATGATATTAAAACTTTTTTAGAAAATTATAGATCAATATTTTTGTATTAAAAATTCATTTAAAATTCATTTAAAAATCAGTTAAAATTTCTAGAAAATTCCTAAAAATCATAATAAATATTTTTAAGGCTGAAAATGACATTAATAATTAATTTACACTAATTTTATAATTTTTGAAAAACAGGGGCTTACAAGTCTTCCCTCCTTGAAAAATTTCGTCCTCGAAATTCACAAGGATCGAAGACCCGACAATATTCTAACATAGCAAGCAATGCAACAAAATGACTAAGGCTGTGATCGAAACTAACCTCTAAGGTATCAAGCGGGAACGGGTGGTTCCCTCGCAGCGGTTGGATCGAACAAGTAAGGGTATCTCTCCCTCATGTCCGACTCCCTCTCCCAAGTAGATTCACCTGGGGAGTGACGGCTCCAAGCTACTCGTACTAGGGGTATAACCTTGTTCCTCAGCCTCTTCTCTCTCCTGTACAATATCTCCACTGGCTGCTCAGAAACTGTAAGGCTCGGTCCGACCTCCAACTTTGAATGATCTAGCACATGACTGGGGTCTGGAACATATCTCCTCAGCTGAGATACGTGAAAGACGTCGTAAACTCCTGCTAGATTGGGTGGAAGTGCAACCCTGTAAGCTACCTCTCCGATCCTGCCAAGTATCTCGAACGGCCCGATGTATCTGGGGCTCAGCTTCCCTCCTCGTTCGAACCGGATCATCCCTCTAGTAGGTGATATCTTCACTAGCACCATATCACCGTCTGTGAACTCTATCGGTCTGCGACTAGCATCAGCCCAGTGTTTCTGCCTATCCTGAGCTACTCTGAGCCTGTCTCTGATCATCCTGACTTTTTCTGCTGCATCCGTGATCATCTCTGGCCCAAGCATAACTCTGTCTCCGACATCATCCAAAGAGTGGTGTGCGGCATCGTCGTCCATATAGTGCCTCGAAAAGAGACATACCAATACTGGCCTGGTAGCTGTTGTTGTATGAAAACTCTACCAAGTGCAGATGGCTCTCCCATGATCCTCTAAAGTCCAGTACGCAGGTCCTCAGCATATCCTCCAGTGTCTGTATCGTCCTCTTGGACTGCCCATCTGTCTGCGGGTGGTACGTCGTACTGAACTTGAGCCTACTGCCCAACTCCTCCTGTAAGCTCCTTCAGTAGTGGGATGTGAATCTGCTGTCTCTGTCTGACACGATGCTCACCGGCACTCCGTGTAGGCGAACTATCTGCTGCATGTATAGCTCCACCAACTTCTCGGTGGAAAGCCCCACCTTGAAGGGTATGAAGTGCGCACACTTCGTCAGCATGTCTACGATGACCCAGATGGCATCCTTCCCTCCTTGGGAACGAGGAAGCCCTGAAACGAAGTCAATCGTAATATGTTCCCACTTCCACTCGGGAATGGGTAACGGCTACAACAAACCAGCTGGCCTTTAGTGCTCTGCCTTGACCTGCTAGCAAACTAGGCATCTCGAGATGAAACGTGATACATCCTTCTTCATCCCGTGCCACCAAAGATGTTTTCGCAAGTCACGGTACATCTTGTTAGCACCAGGGTGAATAGAATATCTCGATCGGTGCGCCTCCTGTAAGACTGCCTCTACCAGCTCTCCCTTCGGCACGCACAATCGGCTGCCATGCCTCAAGGATCCATCCTCTACTATAGTGAAGTCATCCAGCAATCCCGCTAAAGCCTGGGGTCGAAGTCTGCGAAGGCTCTCATCTGTAGACTGTGCCTCCCGGATCTGCTCCATCAAACTTGACTGAATGTCAAGCGCCATCATCTGTATCACTGATCCTGGCCGAACTAGCTCGATACCGAGCTTCTCCAGATCCTCCCGCAAATGTCGATCAATCATCAGGTACTATGCCATCGGATGCCTGCTCAGCGCATACGCCACCACATTTGCCTTCTCGGGGTGATACTGTAAATCGATGTCGAAGTCCTTCATCAACTCTAACCATCGTCTTTGTCTCATGTTCAGCTCTTTCTACGTGAACACATACTTCAAGATTTTGTGGTCAGTAAAGATTTCCACACGCTCTCCGTATAAGTAATGTTTCCATAACTTGAGTGCAAAGATCACCGCAGCTAACTCGAGGTCATGGGTAGGATAATTCCTCTCATGAGTCCGCAATTGCCTAGATGCATAAGCAATCACTTTCCCATGCTGCTGTAGGACACATCCTAGCCCCTTTCCAGAAGCATCACTGTATATGGTGAAACCTCCAGAACCTGAAGGTAATGTCAGAACTGGAGCGGTCGTCAGCCTCCTCTTCAGCTCCTCAAATGCTGTCTGGCAGTCCTCTGACCAAATGTACTCTGCGTCCTTCCGTGTCAGCTTCGTTATGGGTTCAGCTATCCTAGCAAAGTCCTGGACGAACTTTCTATAATAGCCTGCTAAACCCAGAAAGCTCCTGATCTCTGAAACTGACGTCGGAGCCTTCCATGTCTCAACTGTAGCAATCTTCCTGGGATCCACCGAGATTCCATCTCCAGTGACTACATGGCCGAGAAACTCCACTCGGTCTAAAAAGAACTCGTACTTCGACAATTTGGCAAACAATCTCTCCTATCTCAGAATCCCCAAAACTATCCGCAAGTGCTCTGCATGCTCCTCTGGCATCTTCGAGTATATCAGGATGTCGTCGATAAACACTACGACGAACTTATCCATATACTGGTGAAATATCTTATTCATCAAGTTCATAAAGACAGCTGGCACATTTGTGAGACCAAATGGCATCACCAGAAACTCGTACTGCCCGTACTTCGTGTTGAACGCCGTCTTCTGGATGTCTGCTGGCCTAACCTTTACCTGGTGGTACCCGGATCTTAAGTCTATCCTGGAAAACACCTTCGCCCCGCTCAACTGGTCGAACAAATCATCTATCCTAGACAGACGATATTTGTTCTTGATAGTGATGGCATTCAAGGCCCGGCAGTCAATACACAACCGGACTGTACCATCCTTCTTAGGCACAAAGAGCACTGGCGCTCCCCATGGAGAAGCACTGGATCGAATGAAACCCTTTTTCAACAGGTCATCAATCTGCTCTTTCATCTCTATGGCCTCCTTGGGATTCACTCTATAGCAAGCCCGGGATACTGGTGATGAACCCGGCACTAAATCTATAGTGAATTCCATATCTCTGTCAGGCAAAAGCCCTGAAAGATCCTCTGGGAATACATCCATAAACTCCCTAATGATAGGGTGTGGCGGTGCTGCGTCCCCAACTGTAGCACAACAGTTCAGCTCTAGGCTGATCTCCGGCCCTGTCCTCCTGACACTGAATGGTGCTGTGCCTAGGGGACTGAACAAAATACTACCCTCATGGCAATCTATAGATGCATGGGCATAGCTAAGTCAGTCCATCCCCAATATGATATCATAACCGGGGAGTGGCATCACAAAGAATCGCCCCTCGAACTCTCTCCCGGCTATCATAATAGAGCATCTATAGCTAGCTCTAATAGGCACTGGTCCTCCTCCCGTCATTACTCTACTAATTTCCGCAGTAGGTGTAGATACTAAGTGATGTTCATGCATAAACTCTAATGACAGGAAGCTATGAGATGCACCAGAATCGAACAAGCATAGAGCTAGAAAAATATGCAAATAAACATGACCTGTAATGACGTCAGCTAAGTAATCTGGCTCCGAAACCTGCTCCGGCTCCGGCTCAAGGGCTAGGCTATAAACCTTTCCCTGAGGTCCCTTATGCTGCTGCAGATGCTGTCACCCCCGTTTCTCGTATTTCGTAATTATACTCGAAGTTGGATTTTGTCATGTATCTTATTTTCTTGACTAGCAGATTTTGGATTTCTCGTACATTGGTTCTCGACCCGGCTTGGTTTATTTTATGGAGAAGGATTGGTTTGGTTTGGTTTATTTTACATTGGAACACCTTAGCCTATGCTCCTCCCTCATTTCCACCACAACCACCCTCTTTATTATCTCTACCTACCTTTCTCTCTCCTCATAATTTTCTCATTTATTTCTTCATCTTCTTCTTCTTCCTTCCTCCACACAACACCAACACCCCTTAGGCAAGTGCACCTTGCCACCACTTGAGAACCACTTTTTATTTGTCCATTAGCTAGATTAGGCTATGGTGATCAATATTAGAACTTGACATTTTGTGATTTAGAGTCTCCATTGTTCTAGATCTAAGTTTCTTCTATTTTCGGTTTTGCATGGTTTTGATCTATTTAAGTTGTATTTTTATGGGTTTTGATGTTCTTATGTTGGAGAGAATTGAATTTCACCCAAGATAGAACTTTGCAAAGTTGGATTTGGACTTGTTTGGACCAAGTTATGGACTTTTGAAGCTTTGGGTTCAACCCATGGAGTTCTTGCTGATTTGGAGAAGACAGTGAGCAGTGCGCGAGGTTTTTAGCTTGTGCCACTGAGTTGCGCGCGCTCTTTAGTGCAGCGCAGTCCTCATATGCTACCTTTTGGGAGCGTATGTCTTGCATACGCTCACTTGGGTGACAAGGAGTCGTATGGAGTCCATACGCTGCCTTTTGGGAGCGTATGTCTTGCATACGCTCACTTGGGTGACAAGGAGTCGTATGGAGTCCATACGCTGCCTTTTGGGAGCGTATATCTTACATACGCTCACTTGGGTGACAAGGAGTCGTATGGACCTCATACGCTGCCTTTTGGAGGCGTATGGAGTACTTGCACTGAGCGTATGACTTGCACTGAGCGTATGACTTGCACTGAGCGTATGACTTGCACTGAACGTATGACTTTTGCACTGAGCGCATGGCCTTTGGCTGACTTGGTCTTATGTCAGCGTGTCAGACTTGGTTTTATTTTCCTTAAGCTTGGCTCTTCTATAGCCCTGTATATTGATATTTTATTAGATATTTTACGTCCATTTTATATCCTTACGCCTTTTGTCATGAACTTGATAATCACAAATTTACTTGATATGTTTGGAATTGATAATTGAGCATGACGTGATAGTGACCCGTAGTGGTGCACTCCTGACATAATAACCTGACATGACCTGATAGTGGCCCGCCGTGGCGCACTCCTGACAAGTACACTTGGCATGATAACCTGACATAATTATCTCGAATAGCTATTACGACGGCTACCTGACATGACATGACCTGTATAAATAACCTGGACACCGTGGGTGATTGTGCTTGTATAAATAAACCAGTCCTGTTTTGCATCATGTCTAGGATGGAACTCCTGAGTACCACGGTCAGGAGTACCTATTAAAATGAACTAAGGAATAATAACTAGATTAATACATTAGTCATGAAGAGATTTCCCAGCTACAGGCAATCCCGTTACCTGGGCACGCCTTGGGATCTGTAGCCTGCCGTCGAGTAGGGCACATTTCCAGCACACTGTCATGTGTTGCACCCTTCAAGCTACCTAAGGATACATTCGTTTCCTGGACGATGTACCCACCTGAATTCAACTCTAATCTTTTAACCCGGGTAACCTGGATGGTCTGCAGGGCTTGTGGCTGTGGAATAATCTTACTGTATCTTGTTAGTAATTAGGCTTGTGACAACCCTAGTTAGTTAAAATATCGAGCCGTAATTCTTGCTTGGCCGTGAAGTGATTGGATGGAGTCTAACCAGTCTAGTCTTGCCCTGATCCTGTTCCAGACTATTGAATGACCAGAATGCTTGTATTTATTTTACTGATAAATGGTGAGAATTCCAAGTTCTGTTCAGACGAAGGGTTACAACCCCGGTCCTTGTTTGGTTTACGGGTTATAACCTGGTTATCTGAATAGTTCCATGGTTATCTCGTCGTATATCATCCCGGTGTATTTTCTTTATTTCCAGTTCTTACTTTTATTTATATCTTGTGCTGATTGCTGGTTTTAGTTTTTAAGTGAAGCTTCCTTTGTGGCACTTGCTCTTTCTGGGGTCTGACCCAGCTGGTTTTGTGTGGCCAGATTTCGGAGCAGCTCCAGAGGATCTACCGACCTTCCTGCCAGATGGTGAACACTAGAAGGAATCCCGACAACGAGTGGGTTTTATTTTGCTCTCCCACTCCCTTGTAAAAATATTCTTTTGAGGCGTTTAGCCGACGAGCACCTGTTTAGCTCGGTTGCACTTACTTACTGTCTGCCTACGGGCTGTAACATGATTAACAGATCCTATGGTTGATCATGTATGACTAAACTCTTGCTAGTCCTGACATTTTGTAACGACTAGCTTCATGATCAACTGAATATGTAATGTTTGGGATGCCTTACTATTGTATATTTAATGATCATACATCTTATGACTTTTACTTACTTGCTTGTGATTGAGACACTAGGCTTGTTCATGACCTTAAGAGACTGTTGGCTTGTAGATAAACCCTCATGTATCTAGACAGCCATGACCGTATAGCGAGATGGATTCTATTTCATATACGTAGCTGGCTATGTCTGTCCCCGCTCTCCAGTATTCTGGTTCTGGGGCGTGACAGATACTGCCCAAACCTCTGCTGCTGAGTCGGGAGTGGTCCTCTAGGCTTCGCTGCTGGGCAGTTCTGAAGCTGATGGGTGGCAGACCCACAAGCCAAACACTGACCCAACCTCTTCCTGCAGACTGCGAAGTCATGACCTGGTCTTCCGCAGAAAGAACATATAGCTCCCTTCTGCTGCTGCTGCTGTCGGGGTCCCGGGGCTCGAACTGGCGGGGTCTGATGGTGTGGTGTAGAGGGACTGTAAGTCTGCTGTGGCGACGTTGGTGCTCTCTGCTGGAAAGCCTGACGCTTGGACGGTCCCTCATGATGTACAGAAGCCGGCCTCTTGCATGACAGAAGACGCTCCTCGATGCTCCGAGCTAACTCTAGGCTCTGGTAGTAGTCAGTCGTACCGTTCGCCACTATAAGAATGCCAATGTCTGGAACTAGACCATGGCAAAACCTACGGGTCATCTCCTCTGGATTAGCAACCAGACTAGGAGCAAAACGGCTCAGGCGACTAAACTCTGCCGCATAGTCATCAACAGAACGGTTTCCCTGCTGGATGTTCTGGAATCGTAGCCCCATGGCTACTCTAGCAGTGGTCGAAAAGAATTTCTTCTCGAACTGGGTCTTGAACTGGTCCCAAGTGGCTCTCCCTCTCGCAAACAACGGCTCATTCCGGAACCAGACTCCTGCTAAGTCTATCAGCAGAAATCCCGCTGCCTCGACCTGGAGGTCATTCGACATCCTAACTCCCAGAAGCTTCCTCTCTACCGAATCTAGCCAGTCATCTGATACTACTATGCCCTCAGTCCCTGAGAACTCCTTGGGATTCAGACCCATGAAGTCCTTGATCGTCCCCGCTCTCTGCCATGGCTCTACAGGTGGTGGGACTACGGGACGTCCCTCAGAACGCTCCATGCTCTGGCGGAGTAGGGTAGTCTACTCCTGATGGGTTGTTAGGAACCCCTGAATTAGTGTGAGCAGTTGGTCCCGTTGAGTGTGACGGAAGCCTGGGTGGGTATAGTGATAGGGGGTGGTGGAAGTATCGGGTCCTGCTGGGCCTATGATGTGGAAGGTGGTTGTGGTATCTGGGTTTGTGGATTTGTGGAGTGGGGGAATGTGGTAGGTGGAGATGTATCAGTCGACTGGTCAGCTGACTGGATAAAGAGGGCCCCATTCTCGGGGGTAACATACTGGGACGAACGAGTAAGCACCATCTAAATTACAAATAAAAAGGACTTATAAGGACTTATTTAAGGTAAGTAATCATATGCAAGGAAATCTAATTATAATAGCAAACATGTGGCATATTTCCTATGTTGCAATCCTAGTATTCCTCTAGGTGTTCTAAGCGTTATTCCTAATGTTGTCTAATTACCTTAAGTTCCTAATTGCAGGTATGCTTGGTACAATAACGTAACCAAACAGTTTATTCAGGACCTGCATGGGCCACCACTAAAACATGTCACGACCCGCTACCCAAATTGTTGGGCCAGGCCGAGTCATGCCCAGCCTACGTTGAGATAAAACGTAGTAAGCTGTTCTAAAGACAACAGGATAAGACTAAATGTGCTAACAGTTCTATAAGTGAAGAAGAATCATAAATGCTCCAAACACAAAAGTCATCTCATATAGTAAAATGTCCAAGTACAAGTGAACTGAAATGTAAAACTGGATACATGTCCAGTTACAAAATGTATAGTCTAATACATGACTACTCTCAAAAGTCTAATAATACAAAAGACAACTAGGCGAGGTTTCCCGCAGGAACATCCTCGTAAGGCAGAGCCGGGTCCTCGGCAGTAACTCCATAATAGGTATCGCAGAGTAACTCCTCCTCAGTAAGGATACCTACAACGTTATCCTGTCAGGACGGGAGCAAGTACTAAATCTAACAAACTAGCATATGAGACATAAAAATGAACATGAGAGGAATAACTGGAAAGCATGGCATCACATAGTCTATCATGGCAAGGACACATATGTCATAGAGATAGATGTATATGTAATGTTTAAAACTGTAGCAGGTACGTGATCAGTCAATAGATGTATAATGTGCTGGGGCACATAATAAAATGTACATACGTACAAGTGTAAAGGCGGGTAGATGTACATACGCACAAATATAGCTTTGAGATAAAGGCCTACGGCGCAGTAACATATAAAATGAAACTTTGCTCGGTACTGTAGAGGGGGATATGATCACGTACACTACTATCAGTTTCCCCATAACCCATGTTCTATCATGTGAGAGATACATAAAAACTGTTCTAAGCATGGTAGTAACTGGAAGTACAACATGTAGAGATTCTAACTTGCTACCCCAAGGATCAGCATTCAACATGGTGGGGTTTGCAGTTCATTTATGTGATAATATGTAAAGTTCGTAGAAAGTACTTGCCTCTAGCAAAGCAAAACAAAACAAGCTACGATAAAAGTGCTATGGATGTCCGGTAACTCGTCAATGTAGAAGTAAATACAATAACTTAGTTTTTACACTAAGCTAAAACACTAGGACACTAATTGGTGAAACACGACTTGTGACTGGGCACCTAGCCAAAAATGATAACTTTGGCATAGGAGACCAATGTGGGGTGACACACTACTTTAACTAACTTTCTAGGGTCTTTACACTAGTGAGGGGTGGGGTTCAACACGGCTAAAACTCAAAATAACCCAAAAAGCTACAAGTCGTAATTAATCAATAAATAAATCAAAAGACCATTATGTTCTAACAATTTTAGAGATAGACAAAAAGCCTAGTTTTGTTTAAAGTAAAGTACCAAAGTGATCCTTGTTAATCATAGAAATTTATTATAATTTTTCTGGAATTTACTAACCAGTACAAATATTTTATAAAAATCAGTTTTCCTAAGTATACAGAAAATGAGTTTTGGTTTCATATGCCAAACTAGTGGCAAAACAGTAAATTAAATACTATAAAATTATACTAAATTAGCTAACTTAACATAGTATCTAAATACTATTTTTCCAGAATTTTAACAATACTTTAAGTATTTTTAGAAAATCAAAAACAGTACTACACACAATTGAAATTAAATAATTAATTATCTGCGTATTTTGTCCATGTATATAATTTGAACTAAAGTTCAAATACAGGACCCAAGGCCATGAATCAAGTCCAATATGACTTGTACAGGTCTTGAATGTGTGAAAACACATTTGAGCCCAAAAACTCATGCTAGGCCTGGACACCAAATGGTTGCAGTAATTTAAATATACAGAAAATACAAAGTGGTAGAAATAAATATTAATATTTTATCCATGTGAAAACTTACAAAATAGTCATAAAATATGACAAGTAATATCTACATATATTTAAAATATACATATGTAAATATTACATAAATTACCTAGGCTAAAATAATTATGCATACACATATATATATATATATATATATATATATATATATATATATATATATATATATATATATATATATTTTATTTTATTTTATTTTTATGCATACATATATATATATATATATATATATATATATATATATATATATATATATATATATATACACATAACATATATGTATATATATAGAAGATACATATATATACATAAAGAAATAATATATAATATATATACACAAATATAATAAAATAGAGTACTAAATAGAAAATATACATATGTATATACATAAAACAGTATGTGTAATAATACATATATATATATATACAAATATAAGTATATACATATATAAATATAAATATACATATATATATAAATCAAAAGAAAAGGAAAAGGAAAAAGAAAAGAAAAAGAAACAACAGCAGCACAGCTCGAACCCGAGCTGCTGCGCGCGGGGGGGGGGGGTTAGAATAGGACGGGCTGGTCAGGGGGTCAGCCCATCAGTTGTGTTAGGATTAGGGTCCTTGTTTATTTTATTTCTGTTTAGGTTAGTTTTATATAAAAAAAATATAGTTTCGGTCCTGTGTCCAGACAGTTAAGGACACAGGTAACAACGTGTCCGTGCTACGCACGACACGTACGAACACAAAAACTCGTGTCCACACACTGGACCAGTGTCCCCGTGTCCTTGCGAACCACATATGTGGATTCGGGACACGGACGACACGAAGTGGGCTTTGTTACTCACGTGTCCGGTCGATCGGAGGGTTTTCGAAGGAGCTCGACGGCGACTGAGGCATTGTGGTGGTGGCGCTCCGGTGGCACTGGGCGCGGCTCAGCGCGACGCGCCTGATGGTGGTGGTTGCGGGCTGTGAGGGTCGACGGTGAGGCGGAGCGAGGGAGACGATCGGAGTTAGGGTTCCGATTAGGGTTTCGGAGAAGAACGGGGCGGCGGTTGGCTGAGATGGGTTGGGGTGGTGGTGGTTTGGTCCGGGGGCTGCGGGGGTTTAAATAGAGGGGTTAGGGCGGTCGTAGGTCGGTCGGGCAGCCGGAAACGGCTGGGGCTGCCCGTCGGCGTGGCAGTCGTCGGTCGGGGGGGGGGGGGTCAACGAGAGTAGGTAAGGAGAGAGAGAGTGGTCGGGGGGGGTCTCTGGAAGTTGCACTTAGGCCCTTAGGAATTAGGTTATTGCATAAAGGCTTTAACAGTGTATAAATGCAAAATAAAATTTGTATTTCTCAATTTCAAACAATTCACTAATTACAAACTGATATAAAAACATTTCAAAAAATTGCAAAATGATATGAAAACTTTTTTAGAAAATTATAGATCAATATTTTTGTATTAAAAATTCATTTAAAAATCATTTAAAATTTCTAGAAAATTCCTAAAAATCATAATAAATATTTTTTAGGCTGAAAATGACATTAATAATTAATTTACACTAATTTTATAATTTTTGAAAAACAGGGGCTTACACCCGGCTCGTCCGAACCCGAACCCAAGCTCCATGTTGCCCCCTCGTGACTACCCAAACACTCCACTGATAATTCTCATTTTTCCCTACTCAAAAATATCTCTCTTACATATAAATATCTCTTTTGCTCTCTCTTTTATATATGTATATATATACATATATAATATGATATATATAAATATCCTCACATCACTCTCTCTCTCTCCCATTATCACTTAACCCATTCCCCCCTTCCTGTACGAACAGCCCCCCCAATCTCTATCTCACTTTCTTTCTCTCTAAATATCTTTTAAATCTCTCTCTTTCTCCCTTTATATATTAATATACTCACACACACAATAACTCTATCCCTCTCTCTCTTTATTAACACACAAGCACACCACCCCTCCAAGCTTTGGCCGACCACCACGAGCCCAGCTCCCTGGCTGGCTGTGCCACCACGAGCAGCAGCTGAGCACCACCATCATCATCTTCCTTCTCCTCCTTCTTCATCTTCTTCTTCTCCCTCCTTCTTCTTTACATTCATCACCACTACCATTACCATTCATCACCACCTCCACCAGTCCACGCCCCCCCGTCGTGCACCACCACGTGGCCGGCACGCCCCTACAGCGAGGCAGCAGCCGCAGCAGCAGCAGCGCACTGTGCTTACGCGCGCGGGCCGCCGTAGCGCGCCGCCGCGCCGACGCACAGCGCTGCCGCCGGCCGTCGCCGCCGTGGCCGACCACCCTTGGTCGGACGCACCCCCTAGGCAGGCTCCATGGCCGCTGCTGTCCTCCCCGACGCGTTAAATAGTCGATTCGTGCGTTTGGCACGGGTTTCCGTCGGCGCGCGCTCGGAAACGAAGTCAGAATTCGCGTCTTGGGGCAGCGACTTCACGCACATTTTCTGGGAGATCCGACCGTTGGATCGGCGAACTCCTTGCTCCGTCTCAATCTCGGTATATCCCTCTTCACCTCTATCAAGTTTGAACCGTTAATTTTATCGTTTGATACATCAAAACCGGCCACCAAGTTGACGTTTTAATTTGTACTATTTTTGGACAGTTTTGCGATGCCAACTTCGCGGGTTCGTATCTTCGCCGTATCAGCTCCGTTTTGTGCACTACCAGTTCCGGTGCACAGATGGTATAACCCTCTTCCTGTTCCCTTTAGATTTCATTTTAGTTTGAGCTTGTTAGGTCCGTCGAATTCGAAGCCAAAGTTGGCCGTTCAAATTCTTAGTGTTGCACTTATAAAATTCCATTTTTGAACCTGGGACTCCGGATTCAATTTATGACACCACCAGTAGACTCGTGGCTTCGTTCTGGCCTGTTTTTATATAAAGTTTGTTAGATTTGGAGGACGTGGATCCTGGCACGTATTTCAGTACAAAGTGGGCCCCACAGTCCGGGTCAACGGGACTTTTTGAGGCCGGTTCATCGGAATCCAATTCCGGATATACTGTTGAGTTCATATCGTCATTCTGGACTCGTTGACATATAATTTGCTGAGTTTTGAGGACATTGGCTCCGATACGCTTTTCCGTGCAAATCAGAATTTCAATGTCCTGGTTAACGGACCAATTTGAGATCGGGTCAACGGAATCCAATTCTGGATATACCGTTGGGTTCGTATCGTCATTCTGGATTCATGGACATATAATTTGTTAGGTTTGGTAGACTAGTATTCTTGCATATTTTTCGGTGCAAAGCGGATCTGACACGGACACCGTTTTGACCCAAAATTACCTTTTTACCCCTGTATCCAAATTGGACTTATGGATAGGCTATCCTAGCTGATTTGACCATTCTGGACACGTTGGTAATGGTTGTTTCACCATCCGACAACATCTGTAGGTTTTCACCCTATTATTATAATCTTTCTCCTTTTGTGGTATTTTGAGATCCATCAATTCCAGTGATTTTACAACCACTGAAATTGAATGTGTTGACCCTGTAGATGTTATAGAGACTAGCTTTTACCCTGTTGACCTTGGTTGACTAATTTGACTGAACGTCGAAGTAGAGTCAACATTTGACCTAGGTTAGACTAGTTTTGACCTTGGTTGACCACAATTGACTATTTTGACCAAAAGTCAACCGGAAGTCAACCGTAGCCTAAAATTGATTAGAACTTGACCAAAGTTGACCAGTTGATCCAAAGTCAACTATTAGTCAACATTAGTCAAGTTTGACCTAGAGTTGACCAAAGTTGACCAGTTGACCAAAGTCAACTGTAAGTCAACCCTTGACTTAGATTGACCTAGTTTGACTTGCCTTGACCTAGTTTGACTTAGTATGACTTGATTTTACTTCTAAACCCTTATTTTGATACAGTATTTCACCTATAGGTCCTCGAGGCACTGTTTTTGGACTCAGTTGACATATTCTACCAGATCTCAGGCGAGTACATTCTCTGATAATATTTTTGTTTTATGATATCGTCTATGTTTCTTGTATTTAGTGTAGATACCCTTGTTCTCTTGACACATTGTTCACACGGATTAGTATTTCTCTGGATCCCGTCATCAGATGTTATTCCTCGCTTTCCTTGGTATATCTTGTGCAAGTCTTTCTTGTTCCTTGTGTATTGTATAGACACGATTCCTGCGAAGGCTAGCTACCCTCTCGGAGAATCGATGTCATGATGTGTCATGGTTGGATCCACTATACTAGTCGAGGACGGAGAGTATTAGTGTAGATGTGTGGTCATTATCCACCTTGTTATTCTTGTAGATCTTGGAGTGTTAATCATACACACCCATGTATGATTAACCAGGCCAGTAGACCTTGTGCAGACCCAAGCCGGCCACATGTTGAAACTAGTACTCACACACTTGGATAGATGATTCTTGATTCTTGTACATGCCATGATCAGTTTTACTTGCCTTGTTCTAGCTTAGATTACAGCTTACCTTGCCATGATACTCACGTACATTTCATGATTTCTTGTATATTCTCTCTATTTATGCTATATTTTCAATATCGTTCTAATTAGAACTGTTATTGAATTTGTGC